>WTXG01000098.1:0-137102 GCA_022496185.1 Multifurca ochricompacta
CGCCCGAGCCATCCTTACAGTATGACGAGAAACTGATAGTGATTAGTAAAGACGCCGTAAGGTGGAAAAGACCGCGTCGAGTGACTGTTTGTGATAGGCTTGAAGGCAGCACAGATGATTGTCGAAATACGAGCAGTGTCGTGGCCCATTTGGTGTTCGTGAAGTTGGGCGGTGGAGTAGAATTCGGTAGATGAGGACCTTTTGGTGACTAACTGGCTTTGAAATAGAACCTGAAACCCTAGAATACGACAGACATTCGGATAAATATGACTGAGAGAAGGTGAGGGAGTGGAACTGTACCCTGCTTTCTCATGAGTGACGACGGGCGAGATAACTCACTCATGGACAGCCTCATAAAAAACGCTGAAGGCTTAAGGACTGATCGTGCGGGTGATATACCACAGTGTGTAGTATACCACCAGACACATTCCAGTTTGGTCCAGAGTGTTCTACTATTGCCGAAACAGTGTCCCCAGGTTCCCCCCAGGCCCAGATGAGTTGTATGCGATTATCGATCTGGAATCCCAGGTTCTTTTGACGATTCTACAAAATAGATCTAGAATAGAATGATGAACCTCAGCCCTGGCCACGCGTGACCCTTCAGCTTTTGGAAGTGCGCGGACCAAAAATGGCAGTTGAGCCTGATTAGCCATCCAATGCAAGTAAAACATAATTCCTGACCATCTAGTCATATTCGCTGTGACGCGACAGAAAATGATGCGGTTAATTATGTCTTTTGTATTGTGTTGTGTTGTGTTATGTCATGCATGACTCATGACACAGTCTCACCCACGTGATCCACCTAATTAGCGCAGACCAGCTCCAGCCTGCGACATTGACAAGTTGGTTACAGTGCCCCTTATGTGTGTGCACAACATCTGAGAGATAAATAAAGGCACCTGCAGCCAGTAACTTTTCTGCGTAGGCAGCTGAAGGTTCTTGCGCGATCCTGGTCCGACACTACCTCATCCGAGACCTTTTTCTATCTAGTGAGCTCCCATGTGTGCAATTCATATACGTTCCGCACCTCATACGTTAAAAGCTCGCCTATGGTAGTGAACCTTCTGAATGAAAAGTGCATTTCATTGATAATCGATGGACGCAGCTGCGAGGTGCTGATCTGTTCACCTGTTACCTGTTCATTCAGAATGACCATTCACCTCTCCGGTCTGGACATTACAGTAAGAGGAGCAGGGAAATTTTCCTATGAGGATTCCCTACTCGCAATTAACTGGCTGAAACCCTTCTTTACCTGAGTGATGTATTAAAGGGGGCATCTAAGAATATAGACCAATTGAAGGGGCGACCGAGGCGGTAAAGCTAATCTAAATGTGAATTTCAGTTTAACTGGTCAAAAATAAAGTGACCGCGTATAAAACTGTTTCGTTTGTTTACTACTTATAAGAGCGCAATAAAAGAGAGAAAATTATAATTATTTACTTGTGACAATATATTAAGGAAAGTATTGTGTCTGAATAATTTACCGACACATTTATTATCTTATCAACCCGGTCTATACCGGCCCGTCTCAACCTCAACAAACATAAAAGCTGCTTGTGCCCGCCGTCGCAATCCAACATAAGAACCCCTTCCCCTTCTAAGATTTAAGGCCGACAACACATCATACTGCGCCATAAAAGGACGAGATCGGATGGAAAATTCGGTCGTGTATGTTTCATACATTCACAAATTACCACACTCACCGACTATCATCATCTAGGCTGGATACAAATGGACACGCTCTCTGACGACAGCCTTTTAGATATATTCGATTACTGCCGGCTTGATTTGATAATACCTTGGCAGCCCTATTGGAAATGGCATAGGATGGTACATGTATGTCGCAGATGGCGACAGATCATATTTGCATCGCCGCTTCGTCTCGAACTACAACTCGTATGCGGATCAAGAACGCCAGTGAGGAGGACTCTTGATTGTTGGCCACCATTGCCCCTCGTCATCAATAACTTTTTAATATGTTTCGAAGGAGATCAAGATAACCTTGTTGCCGCGCTCGAACACCCTGATCGCATATGCAAGATTTCCTTGCGTGCGACATGGCCACCATCAGACGCAACAATCAAAATGTTTCAACAGCCATTTCCAGCGCTGACATATTTTCGACTTTCATCAGAAGATAGGGTCATGCGAGCCCTTCCTGATGGGTTTCTTGGTGGATTTCCCCCGTTTACTTGAACTCCATTTGGAAGGCATTCGATTTCCAGCATTACCCAAGCTTCTCTGTCTACCAGTGACCTTGTAGAGCTTCACCTTACTGACATACCGATCACTGGTCGTATTTCGCCTGAGGTGATGGCCGATTGCTTGTTTATGTTGCCCAGACTCAAATCCCTCTCAATCATTCTCAAACCCCTGATTCATTTTCCTGATCAGAGAAGCAGACAACGTCCACATCCACTGCCACGCGCCATCCTCCCCACTCTCACAGAAATGTCATTCGAAGGGGACAGCGAGTATTTGGAAGACTTGGTTTCTCGAATCGATACTCCACTGCTCGTCTCCGTCTCACTCAGTCTAGAACTCTTTGATCAGCCCATGATTGACATTCCACAATTTTCCCAGTTCATCAGTCGCACAGAGAATTTCGGATCGCTCATTCAAGCGCTTTTGGACTTTGAACGGATCCTTCCATCTTTTTACATCAACGGTAATGAAATGATGATTCTAAGCACCGCGTTGGCTTTTTTCAGTATCGGGTGCGATCGACACATGAGCCACTCTTATCTATGGCCCACATATGCAACCAATTATCCCCTATCCTCTTCAATTTGAAATCGTTGTCGATCTGTGCGAGTTCAATTGAACGATGGTTTCAGATGGCACGGACCCGGCGGAATGGATGGCTTTTCCAAACATTCACCGCCTGGAGACTCTGTATGTATCGAAAGATTGGCGCCGTATGTCCCACCTGCACTCGAAGACCTCAGTAGGGACCCGGCCATGGCCATGTTGCCAGAATTACGGTGGCTTCATTTGGGAGCTCTCGGAGTGACATCCGTGAACCAATTCGTTACCGCGCGCGGCTCTCCGAGTTTGGTCACCACATAACCGTTAATATGACGAGAGTTGCCTTGGTTTTGGATTTTAGATGTCAGCATCGTTCTACTTTCGCGGCAACTATTAACTGGATTTGGGTGCTAAATTGGACGTGATGTATAGCTAGTTGTGTTTAGGATTACTGTCTTTCTCGACTGGTTTTGTTCCTCACCATTCGCTATCATCCTCCGCTTCTACTCGTTTATTCCTCACCGCACCAAGACAAAAAAACGCAAAATGATGAGTAATTGATGATGAAGCGTATAGATTCCGTGTAGATTCACTTATATAAAGAGTTTCCGTAAATCTGTTCTCCTTGGAGCGTTTCTACTTCTGAATATGATGTTTCACTATGCACGAGTGGATTTCAAGTGACTTTAGATTCTTGCTATTCGTGAGATAAAGACCACATGAATGTGAGCAGAGCTCTGACTTGAAGTAGGGTGTTTTATACTGTTATTCTTCTCATTTCCGGACCGCCCTAGCTGCCAGTGCTCTCTTTTCAGACTTCTTCTGTGTTCTCTCATTTTCGCTCTTCTATACTTTTGGTAGCTACTTTAATTTCATTGATTGTCCTAGCTAAGTAACAGCGAGTGAGTCGTGTCGGGTCAAAGCCAGTTCCAGGGCGTACAATAGGTTCGCAGATCGTAGTACAGGAGACGAAAGAGAATTGGTCGCTGTAATAAGAACCGGAACAAAGACGAGATCTGTTGATCTGTCTGCTCGGATGAGATTACAAATCCAAGCCATTGGTATTTGTCCTTAATAAATGAAGGCATGGGGAGCGGGATAATGACAATTGAAGGCTACAGACGCTAAATAGAGCGATTTGAGTTTTTTTCTGTTTGGCTAATGAATTCTATATGGAATGAAGTAAGCGGGACATCAATTTCGAACAATCATGTCTTCCAAGTACTCACTGATACCGTGGAAGGTGAATGATCTGAGATTGTAGTTTAGTAGTAATGGAATGGTAAGTATCCAAGTTGAATAAGCAGCTGGTCATTTCCTTGGGTGAAATGTATCCAGTGATCGGCAATGTTTTCGAGTTCAAGAGAGTAAAGGTGACGGGTCGACAAAAGGACAGGTTTTGGTAATCCTGATGGAAATCGAAGTCAACTTGGGGGGGGGGGAGGGGGATTCACCACCAGGAAACTGTCAGGAAAGGCTGACATGACCAGCACGATCTTATCTTCAGCTGTGAAAGTCATATCAGCAAAGGAAAATCGTGCAGGGTACTCGTTCAAGCGCAAAAATAATGTTATATTCATCGCCTTCTGTAGCGGTGAGGGAATCTCTACCCAGAAACGTACGGCAATAGGCAATTCTGGCCGACAGTCAAGAAATCTCCTCACGGGATGTTCGACGAGTCGTATACATCGAGACGGCGTTTCGGTTTGTACATGTAATAAACACACCTCAACCATGTGCCAACCAATGGGAAATGAGTGATGACAAATAAAGACAGAGATGACCGTAGATTAGATTGGACATATACCTCCTAAAAGAACAGAAACATATATGGGCTGCTTTGATCATAAAGTATAATGACACTTTTGAAACGTAACGTTCATTGGGGGAGGAAACACTTCAAGTTCCCTCTGCCGCCCTCATAGATTATTACTGTGCTTACATTCATCCAGTATCGTCGCAATCATTTGACCTTGGGGTGGGTGATTCATGCAACAAATACTAGCGTCGTTATAATCTCTCATGCTATAAGAGCAAGACAGAAAAGGCACACGCAAAGAAGAAGGACCAAGGCCGAAATTTATGTGTGGGAAAACACACGGCGGGAGAGGTAATGTCAACTCACTGCGTACTGCTCTTTATTTTTTGTTTGTTTCACCTCTTACTACCTGTCACCGTCGTTTCTCGTGTTTGAGCCACTACCATTGCTTGGGATCAGTTATCGAGGATACAATCAGCCATGACTCTAATTATATTTCAAGGTTAAAGAAACACCTGCGAGCTGACGCGCAGCGGTGAACTGCGGGATAGATATCGACTTGGGAGTACATCCAAAATGAAGGATCTTTAGCTCTGGTAATATTTCCAAAGATGGGTCCCTAGCACTCTGTTCCAGTCCAGAAGCGACATGAGGCCCCAGTTCCTTGGATACATATAACGTCTTCACGGCGGTGAATGGACGGAAAAGATCGAGCCATTCTGTGCCGGTAGAGTCCAAATCAGCTTGCCAACCTGGTCGTAGTGACTTTGAAGACAGTTTGAGCTCTTGTATAGCAGAGGTGAGAGGGAAAGATTGGTCACATATTTGAGCGATAGAGGAAAGTTGCCAATCGATCGGGTCGCATATGATTGTCCACGAAAGCGATGGGCGCAGGTGGTGGACAGTAGTAGTCGTCAAGCCCACAGAGTGAATACCGATAGAGACCTTGCGAGTCGACCCATCGAAGGACACATCCGCTTTGTTAAAATAATCGAGCTTTTCTGTGCGGCTGATGAACTGGGAAAGTTGTGGAACTTGAAATATGAGCTGATTGAAGAATGTGGTGCGAAGGTCGATGAGTTGTGGAGCATCGATTCGAGCGATCAAGTCTTCGAAATACTCGCTGGTACCACGAAATAAGAATTTACCGAGAGCGGGGAGAACGATGCGTATGGATGATGGAGGTCGAGGTCGAGTGGGCGTCGGCGTCGGTGATTGGAATAAAATGTTGAGGAGTGCGAGATAGGGCAAGGAAGATAAGCATTGATTAACCATCAAATCGGGTGAGATGTATCCACCGATCGGTATGTTATCGAGATAAAGAAAGACAAGATCACGAGTTGACAAAAGAAGCTTTGGTAATCCCGGAAATGGAATTCCACGCAAAGTGAATCTCCAAAGACGCGGGGCGGATCCACCCAAGAAGTTGTCAGGAAGGGTAATAGTGATCCCATTTTCGGACTCGGGCGACGAAAGGTAAAGATGGGTCAGCACTGGAAATGGTTGTTGCATCACTTTGGCGATCTTGTTTCCCAAAACAGAGTTTGTCACCGGAATGTCGATCTTGGATATGCGATCAGCACCGAGTTGGAGGGTTGTGACGATATTTTCTTCATCTTCTTCTCTAGGCAAACCCAGATCGGGATTGAAATCTATGGTGATAGGCAATTCCGGCCAACAATCCAAAGACTTCACCGCTCTTGTTCCTTGTTTACAAACTAAACGCAAATCAAGACGGTGCGGTGATTCGAATATAACTTGTCGCCATCTTCTGCAGACATGTACCAGCCTATGCCATTTCCAATAGGGATCTCCACTGGCAGACGTCCTCAAATGTATCTGACGACATAAATAGAATATTTGCAGAAGGACATCTTCGGGGAGCGTATCAATTCCTGTCATAGAAACACAAGTCGTTAGTGTTGGCAACCTAACCTGTGCTCTAAACATACCTCGATCCCGTTTTATAGTACCCGATCTATCACCGTCACGGCGACGGAGCAAACTACCCTCTTCTAGAGGAGAAACCAGTTTATAGGCAAGTGCTTGGATAAATTGAAAGGGTTGCATATTTGGTGCTTGCGGAGACGGTGGAGTACTAGTATTGGACGCTGTGCAAAGCTGTGGCACGTGTCGGCACGCCCCACACTCCCCCCCCGGCTCGGCTGTTGTTGCATCATCGATGGCAGCAACCATCTTGTTTCCCCAATTTTTTTTAATTCCCAATACATACAGAGCTGCTTGTCACTTGAACCTCAATATCTTGCGCGTACAAGCCGTGGCAATAATGTTAAAATCAATTTTATACTTGTTAATGAGACGGGCCAGTAGCGACCGGATAATTTAGGACCGGAGAGCCGGACACCCGATCTATTAATCGTGATAAGCTTCCATCGATTCAAAAAAAAAAAGGATAAGCTTCCATCGTGGTCCGCGCCCCTCTGTAAAGTCACCTTACTCTCTCCCCCACCGCTGACATCCCTAAAGTGGTAATCTTGTCACATGACTGTGATTTGTAATAGTATTTATTTTAAAAAGGAAAGTTATCAACAAATATCATTACAAATCAGTTGGAATAAGATCAGATAAGGATTAGATAAGAACTTTGGTGTTCTCGTGCGTTCTCGCTACTCTATGTCTAGCTATTTTATGACTTTCAATGTGTATCATGTGTTCTCATCAGAGTATGTGGATCTAGAGCAGTAGAGCATTTGTAGCAGGAGTGTTATTGTCCATTGCATAGGCAAGAGGAGGGAGGATGTTAAGCATTTTTACTATTAGGTTTTTTATTTTTGAAATCAATTTTATTTGCACTTCAGGGCCTTGCCCAAATCACACAGCTACTACCACTACATAGTAACTACTGTTGTGAACATGAGAGAAGGGTGGGAACCAACATGTGTGAAACCTCTTGGTAGAGGGAAACAAGAGAAACAGTGTGTAATAGAGGAGTGGAGAGGGGAAGAGAGCCTGTGTGTTGGAGAAGAAAGGTGAACTTATGCAATGTCACCAACTCGGACTTAATCCAGATCGCAAGGTCATCTCACCAAAGGAGGCCTTGTGAACCCCGCGTGTCCTGGATGAAAGTGAGGGAGGTGAGTCGTCGCATGAGCAGAGCCGGTCTTTCACACTACATGTCACATGACTTTGGTTTGTAATGATTTTTTGTTGATCAACGATAACTTTCCTTTTTAAAATAAATATTATTACAAATTAAAATCGTGTGACAAGATTACTACTTTAGGGATGTCAGCGGTGGGGGTAGGTGAGCTCCCTCTGTACCTCCCCGGTTCCTCCTCTTCGGTGGTCGTGGCCTTCAAGGACCAGGATGTCTCGGAGCTTACTTCTCTCCTGGGGCAGCGCACCCTCTTCGCCTTTGGGAATGAGGGCGCTGTGCGACACTGGAAGAAGCCACCTCACACCAAGACGGCGGCTGTCCCGGCCTCCTCTCCTGCCATCTATAGGTGACCCCTTCTCTTCTTTCGGCCGGCTTCGGCCACGCCTCTTCCATTGGGTCTGACCCTCTGGCAAGCCCCTCCTTCTTACCCTTCAAGGACTTCCTTCTGCTCTGCCCCCTTGAGGTTTTGCACTACGGCTTACTTCCCCCTGCTCTCATTAGTTCATCTTAACAGTAGCTACTATGTACCTTGTAGTAGCCGCGCGATTTATGCATTGTGTTGAAGCGCGAATAAATTTGATTCATCAAGACAATTCAAGTTCCACATTGACATTGCATGCACAACATGCTCCTTTGTATCTTCTCACAATTATTATTTATTTATATTTTATTGTCACACTCCTTCAGTGGTATATAAGACTCTACTTTATATACCGTTCACGTCAGTTTTGACAACAATAACTGAAGTGAGTACTAATCTATCTTATCTACATATCTTGACCACTAACTAACTCAAGTGGCGTTCCATCTCCCGCCTCCGCGCCTACAACAGTGGCATGAAGAATGGCTCCGTGATCGCGCCCGTGCTGCGCCCTCAGCCACCCACCCCGATGGCAGCGATCACTACGCCTACTCCCTCTCCATCAGCCGCCCCCCTGATGACTTCAACCACCCCCTCTGGTCCGTCGCAACTAAACCCCGGCCCCAACCTTTCAGCCGGCACACCTCCACAGCGATGCACCTCGCTACTGGGCACGCATTGCTGTCCGACTACTGGGATCGCTTTCACCCATCCCTTCCTGCTTCTGCCCGCACCTGTCGATGCGACGACTCCAACCCCAGCATCGTTCGCTCACGTGATGCTGCACTGCCCGTTGTACGCCGTCGCCCGCGTCCAACATGGCCTCACCCCTCGAGACCTGCGCGACTTCTCATGGCCCCGGGCCTTCAACAACAAATCACGCGTCGAATCGCGCTCCTGCGGTTCTTCCAGGACACTCCGACCTTTTTCAAGCCAGTCTCCTCCCTCAGGCCACGCGAGCCGGGATAGTTTGGGCAAGGTCCCGGGCCCATGAGTGGTAGGTTTTCCTTCTCATTTTAAAGGGCCTCTTTCTGTGCTGCTTCCACTCACTTCGTATACGTACCCGAACCTGAGAAGCCTGCGATACGCTCAACACCATATGAGGAGAGATTTCCCAAAATCTGAGGCGTCACGCAGCCCCTGTGGTATGCACGTCTCATTGAGGATGATGGAAAACTAGGAACGCTCGAACTCACCAATGAAACCACTGCACGATCTCACCGTAGGAATTTCTGAATCTATGGCCATAGCGGAGCTCGCCCTGGCCAATGAAGGAGCCCCCGCAGCGCTTTCCACGGCATTTTACCCTGGAGCTTTTGTTATACTGGACAAGGAAGCAATTATGCATATGTGTAAGCCCCATCGAAGAAAGTAAGATACCGAGTACTAGTACCTCGATATAATTGGACTCTATTCTGCTGGCATCACCGAAAAGAAAAGAGTACCCTCCGTACATAACTTGTACAGGTGAAGAAAAGGAACAGTTATTCCGCCTGGCTGATGGCAACCTACTGGACCTATCAATATTGGGATCAATGTTCAGTGCTGAACGATGAACACTTCATCCTCTGTCAGTCGCCTTTTTACTGGGTTTTCTCTCATGACTAACTGTCGACTCCTATCTTTGTCCTCCCACAGTAGCTACATTGTCCTTATGTAGCCGCGATTTGTGCAGCCTGACGCGCGTAATAAATTGATTCCAAAAAAAAAAACCACAATAACTGAATTTATTCGCTATCTAAATAGATAGCTAAAACCCTTTTTACAGGAAATCAGTGATGCTATACAACACGCTCAAGTCACACCTGCTTAATCCTCTGGTCATCGCTTTAAGGGATAGACTTCTCGATTTTTATTTGTACTCGAAATGATTCATTCTACAGACCCCTGTTATTCCATTGTGACTCCTGTTACTGTACGACTTTTGATTTCTCTGTTGTATACATTTATTTGTAGCATAAATTGTATAAAAAACCTTCAAGTTCACTTGATAACAGTCTTGAATTGCCTCCAATCGTTCCCGCTCGTGCCTATAATCTTATCAATCGGACCGGCAACCATTCCGTATTGTCTCTCTGCCTGGTCGTCACCTGGCCCGCGAACCTTTAGTACCACACCTGCATAGTATACGTACAGCAGCCCAGTTCACCTTCCAAAGAGGCTATAACCAAGGTATATATGAGCATTTGTATATCATCTAGTGTCTACTTTGCATCTATCCGCTGATCATCCATCCTTAGGCACCCCTATATTTCAAATGGATGGAGATTCTTATTATGATTCGGAGAACGGAAGAGACCTCGTAACTTGTGAGAGTGGAAGGATGGATAAAGAACAGGATCATCGTATGTTTACCATGCATCTGCCTTGCCTTGCTGTAGCTCATCGTCTTATGTCATCCAGGCCAAATTCATCACCAAAGAGTAACAATTCATGTCCTCCCTGACGACGTCCTTGTGGAAATATTCGATTTCTATGTGTTGGATTCTTCCTGCTATTTCAACATGTGGAGCAGACTGTTGCACGTATGTCGGAGATGGCGACACGTCATGTTCTCGTCAGGGCGTCGTCTGGATCTGGAAATTTTCTGCAGTCCAGGAAAACGTGTGAGGAGGGTTCTTGACTGTTGGCCAGAATTGCCTCTCGTCATATTACCCTTTCTCAATCGGGATTATCTTCTGAAGGATGACGAAGAGGATGACATTGCGGCTGTACTCGAGCACCCCAGTCGTGTATCCTGGATTTCCTTTGTTCTGACAGATTCACTATTGGGAAAAGTGGGCAATCTGATCCAGCAGCCTTTCCCAGAACTGGAAAGTGTTTACCTTTCATCGAGAGGTCAAGCTTTGCCTGTCCTTCCTGACAACCTTTTTGGTGGATTCGCACCACGTCTTTGCAACTTGACCTTGGTTGGAATTCCATGTCCGGGGTTACCAAAGCTTCTTTTGTCTGCCAATGGCCTTATCAGACTTGAACTTACAGGAATTTCGACCGATGGATATTTTTCCTCGGAGGCGATGGCCAATTGCTTGTCCGGGATGTCCAAACTCGATCACCTTTGGATTGAATTCCAATCCAAGACATCTCATCCCAGGTCAAAGAATCAGCGTTCACCTTCACTGACACGAGCCATCCTCCCTGCATTGACCTATTTTCGTTTTCAAGGTACTAGCGAGTACTTGGAGGACCTCGTAGCTCGGATCCATGCTCCCCTACTCAAAAGATTGCATATATTATTCATCGACAAGCTTGCCTTCAACATTCCGCAACTTTCCCAGTTCATTTGTCTCATGGAAAAGGTCAAAACACGCGATTACCTGTCATTTGATATTCGTATTACAAATAACGGGTACTCCATGGGCGTGGGCTCGGGTGATAAAAATAAGATTTTATGGTTTTCGTTGTCTATGCCATCCCTGCCGATAGCTCGGCAGCTTCCCTGTATCACCCGGATATGCGACCAATTGTCTCCTCTCCGCTCCCATTTACAAGA
The DNA here is from genome assembly GCA_022496185.1 of Multifurca ochricompacta. Lineage (NCBI taxonomy): Eukaryota > Fungi > Basidiomycota > Agaricomycetes > Russulales > Russulaceae > Multifurca > Multifurca ochricompacta. The sequence goes on from WTXG01000098.1 coordinate 11,480, forward strand.
GCTCGTAATCTCTGGTTGTCAGCGACGCCGTTGGCAAGATATCCCGGAATGGCCCGACTTGTTGCGTCTATTCCCCACTGTGTACAAGCTGACTGTAAGCGCGGAGATGTGGCCCCATGTCGCTGCTGTTCAGGAAGTGGTGAATGAGGACTCGGAGATGGGAATTTTACCGTCCTTGACCGAGTTTCGGATCTTCAACTCTGGCAAGTTCACGACGTACCCGGTCGAACGGTTCGTCACCGCGGGCCGAAACTTGAACCCCCCATAATTTCTTATTGTGAGGGTGGAGGATGACTAGAGGAGGACTAGTTTTGGTTCGAGAAGTATTTAAGGGATGTTTCAAATGTGAGCCTGCCGTTGTGTATTTAGGATTCGTCCCACAAGCAGCGAATGCGCATCTACTGCACTTGATGATGTACTTCAATGGCGTCTGGTACATGTCTGCGTTGCCCATCCCTGACACGTCGCACCCACCAAAGACAAGGAGGCAGATGTCCACCTCGACCAGCACATGTTGTCCTCCATGCTTTAGCGAGTACTTGAAAGGCATACTGTATCTTGGGGCTCCCTCTTCTCTTTATCTTCCCTTCTGCCCCTCTCATCCTGGGGACACTTTGCCTCACACTCACCGCGGATCGGATCCATACAGTAGGGTACCAGCGTTAGTTCCAGTTTTAAGGTCCAGTCCATCTAAGGGGAACTGAATTGCCGATACAGTCAGCAGTAATAGCAGCAAGGGTAAACCTTGCAGAGTGGAGAGCAAGCGTGAATACCTTCACCCCTCCCCTCCCACATCACTGTGTCATAATTTTCTCGGAGAGTTTAGATTAGAGTAGATTACCTAAAGGCAGTTTTTTATGTAACAATCCCCCTCCACAGATACAGATACATTAACGAGCTTGCAGGTGAACGTCAACTTGCCCTTACCCTACTAATTTCCTCACATCGTCCCCACTTTGCAGGTATATTCTCTCAAAACCGATCTCCTGAGTGGTCATTAGAAGATCATTCCCCGTTCCCCGAAAGAGGTGATGATGATGATGATGATGGGCGAGTTGGCTTGGCCCCTCATCAACTGTGTTTGTGTCTGTATGTGTCTATTTTTTCCTGTTCCTGCCTTAGGCGCCGACCCGCCACAGGTTTGATTCTATTTATTTTCCCTCCCATCCTGTGAAAACGTGAGTGAGCACGGTGCGACGCATCCCCTCCAGGACACATCATTTCATATGAACCTTTGTGCTTGATAAGAGGAAATATAGCCCCCGCCACAGCCATACATCCATGCCAAGGAACCCGCGTCCTATTCAGTGAAGGGAGGAGGTCACGTGGGATGTCTGGTATGGGTGTAGTCGCTCACAAAGGCATGAATTTCTGCCCACCTGAGAGCAGTGGAGGTTGTGTGGCGGGAGTAGAGTTATTTCTATTATTATTTCCCCCCATTCTCTGTGGTGAAATGATACTGACATTGGGCCTACCTTGTCCTTACCCAAAGACTTAGCTCAGTCTTCTACCACAGACTGATAGTCTATTTGGGCCTCCATCTCCGGTATCAATGTCCCGGCTGATATTCCATTCCAACAAAAAAAAGTGCCCCCAAACCGTATATAAGAGCCGGTGCTCTGCCTCGTGTCCACTTTGGTTCCATCAATGAACTCCCAACAGTGCGTCCGATCAATTCTATAGATGCAAAAGCAGAGCTGAGTTGACAGGGTATCCGCAGATCTTCGAATCGTAATCGTGCCACTTCTTGTGTTCTAAGACTCTCCCCAACTTGCGTCATCTCCAGGGTCAACGGCGCAATCCGCCGTCTATTCTCTAAGGTCAAAAATAAAAAAAACTGGCGAGCATGGCAGCTCTCTTCATGCGCCAGGAACAAACACTGACTCTGGTCTTGCCACAGGCACTGGTGAGGATCACGAATACGTGACCATTAATTCGCTGCCCGACGATGTCATCCTAGAAATATTCAATCATCATCGGCTCTCCACTCAAAACGACCCAACAGATGACATGTGGGAATGGCACAAGCTCACGCACGTGTGTAGAAGGTGGCGATATGTTATTTTTGCGTCACCCCGTTGTCTCGACCTGCGACTTCTCTGCACACACGGAACGACTGTTCGGAGAACTCTGGACTGCTGGCCAGCATTTCCCATCAGCATAAAGTACGGTGGGGTCGCGGAGCCCACGCCTCCGGCTTTGAAAGACGAAGATAACATCATCGCCGCGCTCGAACACCCTGCTCGCACGTATCAAATCCAACTCTTTTTAACAAATCACTATTTGACAAGTTGGCGGCTCTGAAACAGCAACTGTTTCCGGCTCCCGAATACTTTTTGCTCATATCGCACGATGGAGGCGAACTGTCAGGCCTCCCCAGCATTTGTGTGAGTCAGTACCGCGCTTACGGATTCTTTTCTTCGATGGAATTCCCTTTCCAATGTTGCCAAAGTTTCTGTTGTTGACCAAGGACCTTGTTGTCCTTAATCTTGTGGAAATTCCAAGTGCCGGGTACTTTTCGCCCGAATCGCTCGTTACGAGCCTGTCGGGGATGACTTAACTCAAAACGCTTTACATCGAGTTTGCTTCTCCGCCTTCCCACCCAAATCGGAGAAGTCTGCCTTCACTCAGATGCGCTGTCCTCTCCACTCTCACTCAATTCACATTTCGCGGCATCAGCGAGTATCTGGAAGACCTCATTGCCGGTATTGATGCCCCTGCGCTGGGCTACTTTGACGTACAATTATTCGATCAACCCATCTTTGACGTCCCTCAACTTCATCAGTTTATCTCCCGTGCAGAAAAGCTCAGGGGATTCGACAAAGCGACATCGGAATCTTTCGAGAACGGCACCTCCATCACCCTCGTTCAGCCAGCAGGGACGGACACTTTTGGGCGCCTATTGCTGCGGATCGCATGCAAACCTCTCGACTGGCAGTCTCTTCTATGGCAGAGATATGCAACCAGTCTTCCACTCTCTTCTCCCGCGTGGGAAGCTCAGCATCTACAGGCGTCTACAGCCAGTGAGACAAGAGGAGATAGATGTGCCAGAGTGGCTCGAGCTCTTTCGCCCCTTCACTACTGCGAGTAGTCTATATGTCTCTGAATCTCTGGGCCGGTCGTTGCGCATGCGCTAGAAGACGCTGCTGATGGTCCGGTCATGGAAGTGTTACCAGCACTGCGGCTCCTTGATTTCAGGGACTCTCGAGAGTCAGCGCCTGTTGAGAAGTTCGTCACCGCACGGCGGCCTACCTTAAATGTGCGCTATGATGTAAGGAAGGTGTGAGCGTTGGGCATGAAACCTTCGGCCGCCTCCACTCTTGGCTAACTCTTCATACGAGCCCTGAACTAGAACTTTTCTGATTATTTGATCTCATTTTTTAGACACTCTTTACTATACTTCAAAGCAAAGCGTTTAATCCATGGTGCAAGTTTCAAGTTTCATCTTGTAAGGATGGCTCGGGCGTTGAGCATGAAACTTCCAGCTATCGCCTCTCTCTCTTTCATTACAAATCCTGAATTAGAGTACTTATGATCTAATTCTGTATATCTTTATCTGTATATCTTTTATCAGTACATTTGCATTCCAGGCTGCATCCCATCCATTCCTTTATCAGTTTCACCACCTCATCTCTACACCTTTATTTCCTGGCTTTATCTTCTTTCAATCCTAATTCACCCTCTTTCTGCTTCATGACTAGGTCTCTCTGCAAGTATATAAGGGTACATACAATGCTTGTAGTAGGCCAGCCAGTGAGCCACCAGAAGCAGATATCAAACAGGATTTCTCTCCCTTTCTCTATATTTCCTTTTGTGTGATAAAGAACTTCTTGATGACATTGAGTGCAAGGTCAAACAGAACCAGCAAGCAGTAGATTCGCAAAAAAGCTCAACCACGATACACCCTCCTTTGAAGTCTTAGATATCCTGGGGCTCCCTCTTCTCTCTCTTCTTACACCTCTCTGATGAACAAGCGCTACCTAAACGGGTAGGAATATAATTCAGTTGTGAATGGTCAAAACTATATATATTAATTAGTCTTTACCTAAACGGGTAGCAAGATAACTACTCGAGTAATGTCAGCTATACGCGCGGTAAAGATAATCTAAGTAAATACTCACTTCAGTTGTGAATGGTCAAAACTGAAGTGTACACTACAGAAATAATGTCCTTAAATACTGTAAAGAGTGTGCTGTGCTATGGTCATAAAGGATTGTATCTTTAATCATAAGTAATCATAGTAAACGAGTGAAATGTCAGTAGGTATATTACAATGTCCACTTAACTCCGTCTTGTATCGGCAACTCCGGTCACCTCTGATCCGGTCCGGCCAACTCTGATCCGTTACTGGCTCAACACTCTCCTTTCGGGAACACTTTGCCTCGCACTCACCGCGCATTGGATCCGTAAAATACCCTAGAAGTATGCTTTTGATGCAGCGCACCTATAGCGTGCTTGGGATGGCACTACGCCACCGCAGAGGAACTCGTCCTCATGTTCCCTGAATCTGGTAATAACACAGATCTAAAACCAACTCAGGCTAAAAAGCCTTCCGCTTTTTTAAATCTATTTCTCTCGGTCACCATCGTCTCTCGCAGTTGGAATCTCACCCATCGCATCATGTGAGAGAGGTCGGCCGTCGTCTCGTTCGGGATCAACCTTGAAAAACCTTATTTGCAATCGACCAGGAATGACATCAAGCATAATAGTACAGACAGAGTGAGGGCTGCTGCGAGGTGTGACGACGATAATAACACATGGAATATCGGTCGTTTGATTAAATCAAGAAAGTCGAAATGGTGGCTGGACGTAACAGCTAATAAGTACTAGTCGAATTTAAACCACTGAGTCCAACTCTTCGAGGAATATGACACAATCACAGGGTTTCCTGACAGTTCGCGCGCGGTAATGAACTGTTCCACAGACGTCAACTTGGGAGGACTCCAAAAAGTAAGCGTCCGTAACTTCGGGAACGTTTCCATCGTTGGGTCCCTACTCCCCTCTTCCAGAGAACGCGCGACCTGAGTCCCCAGTTCACCGGCTACGTGAAGCCTCTCCACAGCGGAGAATGGGTGGAAAAGATCAAGCCATTCTATGGCGCCTATGTCATCTTGCCAACCTTGTGGTGCGGAGGTAGTGTCGATTACGAGCTCTTCTATGTTGGAGTGAAGAGGGAGAGATTGCTGGAATATTTGGGTCATAGAGGACACTTGCCAATCTATCGGACTGCATAAGATTAGCCAGGAAATCCATCTGTTGATGCCTTTATCCATAGATCGAATGAAGGTCGAGACACCAAGTCCACAGGGCCAAAACTTTATATGCGCTCGACTGAGCGATCTGAGCCTATCGGTGCGGTTGACGAACTGGGTAATTTGTGGAATGTTAAAGACGAGCTGGTGAAAGAATGTTATTTTTAATTGGCAGAGTAAAGGGGCATCGATTCGAACAACCAAATCTTCCAAATACTGGCTGAGCCCATGAAAGGAAAACTCAGTGAGAGCAGGGAGAACGACACGTGTCTGTGGAGGTGGACGCCTGCTTCTCCGATCTGGGAGAGTTAGGGATAGGAATTTAATGGAAAACGTCTTGAGATTGGGCAATGCAGATAAGCAAGCGACCGTCACCTCGGGTGAAATGTAGCCAGTTATTGGTATACTTTCAAGTCGAAGCGAGGAAAGTGCACTGGTGGACAAAAGGAGCTTCGGTAATGCCGGAAATGAAATGCCTTTCAAGGAGAGATGGAGTAAACCTGGAGCGAATCCACCCAAAAACTCATCGGAAAGGACAGGCACAATCCGATCTTTTGATGAAAGCAAGAGAGATGTCAGTGCCATAAAGGGCCCTTGCATCACTGCGTCCATCTTTCGCAATAGAGAGCTCGTCACATCAAGGTAGATCCCGCATACGCGACCAGGGTGCTCCAGAGCGGCAACAATATTATCTTCATCACTCCCCAAAACTTTGTATAAAAATCCAGAAGAAGGCGAGCCACGGAAATCTATGACGACAGGCAAAGCAGGCCAACAATCCAGATTCCTCCTCACTGGGGTTCCTGGCTTGCAGATAAGCTGGAGATTGAGACGACGCGGAGATGCGAAAATGAGTTGTCGCCATTTGTGGCACACATGCGCGAGCCTATGCCATTTCCAATGGAGATCCCAATGCGTCGTCACCGTGGTGAGATCCAAACGATAAAAAACGAATATTTCTAGAAGGACGTCGTCAGGGAGGGTATCAATCGTTATTGGGCCTTTGTGGCACAAAGTTGGTGAGTCTGGCGATAGTTTGGGCGGCAATCGAAGATTACGATACCTCGCACTGGCGTCAATCGTCCACCTGGTCCGCCATGTTGGAGGCGTTTAATTTGCTGTTCTCTCCTCTCTGAATTATGATAAAGGTCGCCCATCTGTACCAGAGGGGCACAAAATAAATGGTTGAGAAGAGCAAGAAGCCTGAGAGCAAGAAGAACAGGTGGTGGCAGGGTCGATGGTGTCCAATTTGCATGGACCTGTGCATTAGATCAGGAAGATTATAAATCTACCATACTAAATGATTAAGAGACACCCCACACTTTTATCCTACATCATCGAAATGGAATTTGTATTATTGACGACTGGACAATCCTACTCACATGTTCAGTGCCAGTGCGAGTAGTATCAAGTTCAAGTTGGATACCGGCCCAGGACTAGTGATGTGACGGCTCGGCTCGGCCTGAATACGGCGGCTTAGGCTCGGCTTTGGGCGGCTCAGGCTTTTCAAAACTCAAGCCTCGGCCGCCCAAAGCCGAGCCTAAGCCGCCGTATTCAGGCCGAGCCGAGCCGTCACATCACTACTTGTGATTGTGGAATATCGACTTGTAAATGTTCTTCTGCGTTGCTCGCTCGCTCGCTTGCTACTCCGGCTATTTTGACCCATTCTCCCTCCCTCGCCTCTAGCCCACTCCGGCCTGTCTTGCCTTTTCTCGCAAACACTCGACCCCTTTATCTTCATTGTCATGCGTCATGAGCTACTATCTTATGTCTTTATCTCCCTTTAATCTATCATCAGCTTTCTATCCAGCGTGATTTCAAGAAACGCAGCTGCAGCACTGGCAGGCATGTTTAAGTTTCAAAGAGAAAAAAAAAAAGAGCCAGCCAAACTAATTATGTGCGCAATAACGTCGACATCGTGTCTCTCTGTATATACATTTTGATTAAGTACCTCGTTCCTACTCATGAACATCACGGCTAAAGTGCAGTGATAGTGGTACAGACGGAATGACCCACCACGAAAATAAGACAAAGAAATAGTTTTACCATATAAAGCATCAAACCAATGGGGAGGGGGATAAGCAGCTTGAAAGCTACAATGGCGAACCCTAATTACCAACGTGCCATTCCGTATTCCACAATTACCGGACAGTCTGAGAGCTGGCGGCGCGCGGCGATGAACCGCTCGAGAGACATTGACTCGGGAGGACCATCAAAGTAGAGTTTCCGTAGGGTCGGTAAGATACCCACGTGAGCTACGGCTACTGGGTCCTCGCCGATGTGTTCGAGTACGGAAGCGACGTGCGGACCGAGTTGTTTGGATACGTACAAGGTTTTCACGGCGGTAAATGGACGGAAAAGGTTGAGCCATTCGGTTGATGTTGATGTGGAGTCCACTTCTGCTGCTCTTGCTATCGTGCCTGGTCTTAGCAATTCTGAAATGATTCCGAGCTCTTGTACGCTGCTGAAGAGTAGAGGAGAAGATTGGCCCCATATCCGAGCTATAGATGAGACTCGCCAATCTAATGCTTGCATAAGATTTTCAAAGACAAGCTTCTGTTCTTGTCATCATCATCATCATCATCATCATCACCATTCATAGGTTTGTTGTAGAGGAGAAGATGGGGATTGGGGTAGTCATAGTAGAAAGAGGCTCGATTGAATGAGTTGAGTGCTTCAGTGCGGCTGATGAACTGGGAAAGTTGTGGGGTGTTCAAGAAGAGTTGATTGAAGAACGTGATATTGAAATCGCCGAGGACGGGAGCATCAATCCGAACGAGCAAGTCTTCCAAATAATCTGTGGTACCACGAAATATGAAAGAGAATAGAGAAGGAAGGTTGATTCTTCGTATCGTCGTCGGCGGAGGTAAAAGTCTTCTGCTAGAAGTTGTCGTCGGAGATTGGAATTGGATTTGAAGTGTTTGAAGATTGGTCAACGCGGACAAGCCGATGGCCATCTCCTCGGGTGGAATGTATCCGATGATCGGTGGAATATCTTCAAGTCTAAGATAGGAAAGGTTCCGTGTAGAGGTAGACAAAAGAAGCTTGGGTAATGCTGGAAATGGAATGCCTTCCAAAGAGAAATCAACTAAACTTGGAGCTGATCCACCCAAGAACCCGTCAGAAAGGATTGGCGCCACCGCCGCGCCACCATGTTGTTTCGATGAAAGCCAAAGTGACCTCAACGCCACAAAAGGTTCTTCCATAGCCTTAACTAACTTTCCCAATAGAGAGTTCGTAGCGTCAATGTAAATCTCCCGTACGCGATCACGTTGTTCCAGAGCGGCGATAATATCATCTTCATCATCATCTAAAGCTCCCGGCAAGTCGCCAAATCGGTAGAACGTGATGACGAGAGGTAAATTTGGTCGCCAACAGCCAAGTGTCCTCCTCACCGGCGTTCCCGGTTTACAGACAAGTTCCAGTTGGAGACGACGTGGGGATTCGAATATGAGCTCTCGCCATCTTCGGCAGACGAGTACCAGCTTATGCCATTTCCAATAGCGGCCCTGACACGTTATTAATCGAGAGAAATCGAATATGTCTAGAAGGACATTGTCGGGTAACGTATCGATTCCTGTCTGGTCTAGCATTGCAACGCACAAGAGAAAAAAACAGTGAGTCTGGGCAAAAACCCGCTTTTGCACGTGGAATATACATACCTCCCGACAGTCGTCCAGTTGAAGAGTGAGCGGTGCTATTAATAAATTCTCCAGCACATCTGGATGGAATAAATATATTCTTAACATCTTCGGAAACGGAGGTGGTAAATGCTCTCGACCTACCTGTAAAAGCTCATCGATAACATTGGTCTGAATGGTCAGGTTATGTGGAAGCGTAAGGTTTGAGAAAGCTGGGTGGTTTTCTTTTTATTGCCCTTTTGCATTGCAGTGAGCTTATTTGACTGTGGAATGAACGCCAAGAAGAAGTCAACAGCAAGCCTTCTGTGAATCGTCATTGTATCTAGTCATGGGTGCCCCATGACGAACGGGTAGCTCACCATAATGACGCCCTACTTTTTTTCTTTAAAATAATTTATACCCAAAGCGACTAGAGCATTGTCATCTTTTTCAGACCTAAGTTTCACGGAATACGTTCCCTACAGTTATGGATATCGGAAATACACCTCGGAGCTGCTGGTGGTGCCGTATCAATTCATTTTTGTGGCGAGCACACAGCAATGCGTACTTCTCTCTCTCCACAAAATATGTACTTGGCCTTGGCTTCTCGCACGCCTTGTCAAAAATGCTGCACATGGGATACACCCACCAATACCACACATCATGAGTAAAAAGGTCAAACGTAATACCCACTCCACTCCCCCCCTCTCCGCTTTTGACTATTTACCTTATGGGTTCGTTTCGTGTTTAAGTTGTTGATCTTGCATATTGGCCGCCATCTGAATCCGCGTGTTCTACCTGTCTAGCATATGACAACACAACAGTACAAGGAGAAGGAGAAGAGGTAGGGATATCGATATATCGGATGAGTTAGCCGGACCGCCGGCCGATGTTTCTTAATAAAGTAGTAGCGGTCTCAGAAATTAACCTCCGCTCCGATTCAGTCTCTCGTTGTTGGTTCGAATCACCTCATACCTCCTTCCCTCCCCTTTACCCTTCTATTTGTGTATGCCTGTCCTCAGTCAGAGAAAAAAAAAAAGGTTTTGAACTTAAACGTTGACTTGCGGTTGTGGGCCTGAGGTCATCGCGATGAGTGGGTAGGTTGTAAAAGGAGGTAAGTCAGAAAGAGTTCAGGACATTGAGGCGTTCGGAGGAAACTATGCATCTGGGTACCTGTACCTGTACCTTCCACCAGTATTCACTTCACCACCACCACCACCACCATTACCCCTTTAGCTAGCGGCGGGTTCAAAATTACAGGCCTCATGTGGCCGGCCCTCTTAATGAAATTTGTTTTTCGGGCACGAAGTTTGAGGAAATGGAATCCAATGGTAAGCCCATTCGAGCTTGAGTAACACGGACAGACATGTGAACAATGACCTCTGGTGAAAGCGTAACCCAACAATCGATATCTTTCCAAAGTCTAAGAGAGACAAGGGACACTGGCAGACAAAAAAAGAAAGCGTTTGGCAAACGCAGGAAATGGAATGCAAAAGTCATGGAGAGAGATTCTGTTAGACGTGGGGACAAATCCCTGGGAAAGGACAGGCATCATCTTAACTCCTGGACCCAAAGCCGAAGATACGTCAGAGCTACATAGGTAAAAAGCCTACAAATGAATTAATTGTTTACATCAGCGTACCTCCTGTGAGTGATAATTAAACTTACACAAAAGAAATTAAGAGATGTACTGTTACAGCGATCTCACATCAGAAGGACGAAAGCATCCAACAATGGCCGGACGGTACGTAACAGGCAGGTCATCGAAATCTATCATGTTGCCTCAATTGGAGTCTCCATACTGCACATCTAAGGTAGGCTGGCGTGCGGTGACGAACTTCTCGACAGGCGCTGACTCTCGAGAGCCCCTGAAATCAAGGAGCTGCAGCGCTGGTAACACTTCCATGACCGGGCCATCAGCAGCGTCTTCTAGCGCATGCGCAACAAGTGGGCCCAGAGATACAGAGACATATAGGCTCCTCACAGCAGTGAAGGGGCGAAAGAGCTCGAGCCACTCTGGGACACCTATCTCCTCTCGTCTCGCTGGTTGTCGATAATCTCCGTGGATGTTGAGCACTTCCACGCGGGAGAAGAGAGTGGAAGACTGGTTGCATATCTCTGCAATAGAAGAGACCTGCCAGTCGAGCGGTTTGCATGCGATCCGCAGCGATAGGTCCCTAGGAGTGTCCGTCCTTGCTAGCTGGAAGAGGATGGAGACGCCGTTCTTGGAAGATTTCAACTCCGCTCGGCTGGGTACCCTGAGATTTTCTGCGCGGGAGATAAACTGATGAAGTTGAGGGACATCAAAGCTGAGTTGATTGAATAATGTTACGATGAGGCAGTCGAGCGCGGGGGCCTCAATACCGGCAACGAGGTCTTCCAGGTACTCGCTGATGCCACGAAATGAGAATCGAGTGAGAGATGAGAGGACGGCGCGTCTGAGTGAAGGCAGACTTCTCCGATTTGGGCGGGAAGACGGAGAAGTAAAGCCTATGTCAAGGATTTCGAGCTGGGTCATCCCCGACAGGCTCGTAACGAGCGATTCGGGCGAAAAGTACCCGGCACTTGGAATTTCCACAAGTGTAAGGTCAACAAGGTCCTTGGTCAACAATAGAAACTTCGGCAACATTGGAAAGGGAATTCCATCGAAGAAAAGAGTCCGTAAGCGCGGTGCTGACTCACACAATATTGTGCTGGGAAGGGTCGACAGTTCGCCTCTGTGCGGAGCCAATCCGCGGTGAGTGCGAGGCAAAGTTAGTTTTCCCTGAATGGTGAGAGAGGTAAAGAGGAGAGGGAGAGTGCGTAGAAAGAGTCCCAAGGATAACTAGACTTCAAAGGAGGGTGCGTCGTGCTTTGAACTGATGCGAATCTACTGCTTTGCTGGTTCCGTTTGACCTTGCGCTTGATGTCGTCAAGAAGTTCTTTAGCACACAAAAGAAAGATAAAGAAAGGGGGAGAAATGCCGATTGATTTCTGCTTCTAGTGGCTCACTGGCTGGTCTACTACAAGCATTGTATGTACCTTTATATACTTGCAGAGAGACCGAGTTATGAAGCAGAAAGAGGGTGAATTAGGGTTGAAAGAAGATAAGGTGAGATGATGCCAGGCAATAAAGGCGGAGATGATGTAGACGGGGAGGTAGAAACCTGGCAATTAAGACGGGGAGGTAGTGAAACTGTGTAAGGAATGGACGGGCATGCGGCCCGGAATGCAAATGTACTGATAAAAGATAATATACGGAACTAGATCATAAGTGCTCTAATTCAGGGTTTGTAATGAAAGAGGGGAGAGGCGATAGATGGAGGTTTCATGCTCAACGCCCGAGCCATCCTTACACCTCCATCGTGGGATATGAGCAAAAAGTACTCGAGAGCCGGAAACGGTTGCTGTTTCAGAGCCGCCAACTTGTCAAACAGTGATTTTGTTAAAAAGAGTTGGATTTTAGACGTGCGAGCAGGGTGTTCGAGCGCGGCGATGATGTTATCTTCATCTTTCAAAGCCGGAGGCGGGCGCCCCACGACCCCACCGTACTTTATGCTGATGGGCAATGCTGGCCAGCAGTCCAGAGTTCTCCGAACAGGCGTTCCATTTGTGCAGAGAAGTCGCAGGTCGAGGAGATGGGGTGACGCGAAAATAACGTATCGCCATCTGCTACACACGTGCGTGAGCCTGTGCCATTCCCACATGTCGCCTATTAGGCCGTATGGAAAAGCTAAAAGCCGACAGTGATTAAATATGTCTAGGAGGACATCGTTGGGCAGCGAATTAATGGTCACGCATTCGTGATCCTCGCCAGTGCCTGTGGCCAGACCAAAGAGTCAGTGTTTGTTCCTGGCGCTGTGGATATGGCGTACTGTTATCATGAAGAATGCTGCCACGCCCATCAGTTTTTTTATCTTTGACCTTAGAGTATAGACGGCTGATTGCGCCGTTGACCTTGGAGATGACGCCAGTTGGGGAGAGTCTTGGAACGCGAACACGAGGAGCAGCACGATTAGGATTCGGAGATCTGCGGATGCCTTGTCAGCTCAGGCTCAACTCTAGCAGTTCGGACGCACTGTTGGGAGCTCATTGATGGAACACGGAACTAAAGTGGACACGAGGCAGAGCACTGGCTCTTATATACGGTTTGAGGGCGCTTTTTTGGGCAAGGACAAGGTAGGCGCCAACATCAGTATCAAGAGAAATTACATTTGCTAGCATGACTAGGGCGCCACATTGGGATGGACCTTTGATCAAGGCTGTACTCCCCCCTCCCCTGCCCACCTCCTACTGTGACTCCCCCTACCCCCCTGCTGCTCTCAAGAAGATGCCCCAGGAGCTCTGCGCCCACCTCAACACCTGCTTGGCCCAGTCCAAGCACTAGGTTCAGTGAATGCAATTCACCCAAAAGATTGTGCCGAATCACGTGATTTAAAGTAAACAACAGCAAATTCTGTTGAACGCTGACATTCCTAAAGTGGTAATCTTGTCACACATCTGTGATTTGTAATAATATTTATTTTAAAAAGGAAGTTATCGTTGATCAACAAAAAAATATTACGAATCAAAGTCATGTGACATATAGACAAACATTCAACCTAATGAAAGACCGGCTCTGCTCGTGCGACGACCTCACCCCCCTCACCTTCCCTCACGCACCCCTCCACCCCCTCTACTCCGACTGTCGACAGGATCTCCAATTCCTGCCTGACTGGGCTCTGGAACTCGACCCAAATCCATGGCACATACTCTTCACTTGCAAACCTTACATTGAGGATTTGCTCACCTTTATCCAGGACATGTGGGCCTTCACATGGCCTCCTTTGGCAAGATGACCTTGTGAGCTGTATTAAGTCTGAGTTGGTGACATTGGGTATTATGGGTAGGTTCACCTTTCTTCTCCAACACACAGGCTCTCCTCCCCTCTCCACTCCTTCTCTATTACACACTGTCTCTCTTGTTTCCCTCTACCAAGAGGTTTTGCACATGGTGGTTCCCACCCTTCTATCATATTCACAACAGTAGTTACTATGTACTGGTAGTAGCTGCATGATTTGGGCAAGGCCCTGAAGCACAAATAAAATCTAATCTTGTACCTTTACACTTACTGCACAAGACTTGTGACCACTGTCAAAAGTAAGATACATGTAGGAAAAACAAGAAGACCCAAAGAGTTCATAAGAGTGAGAAAAAGAAGCACCAGGTCCAATTCCGGGACCACTGTATGCTCCAGTGCTGGAACAAGAGGGTGGGTGGCTCATTCTCGAGGCTAGCGAGAACGCGTGAGAATGTCAAAGTTCTTATCTAATCCTTATCTGATCTTATTCCAACTGATTTGTAGTGATATTTCGTTAATAACTTCCCTTTTTAAAATAAATATTATTACAAATCACAGTTGTGTGACAAGATTACCACTTTAGGAATGTCAGCGGTGGGAAGAGTTGGGTGAGCTCTCTGTACCGGTATCTTGGTTCAACAGAATTTGCCATTGTTTACTTTACATCATGTGTTGAACCGCTATCCCGGAACCTCTGTAGCGCTATCTTATTTCAATGTTGTTTACTTTACATTGGCACAATCTGTTGGGCAAATTGCATTCACTCGTCCCAATAGTTTACAACAATAAGTACAGCCCGGCCAACAATCCAGATTTTCCCTCACGAGCATTCCGTCTGTGCAATAAAGTCGCAAATCCAGTTGATGTATTGACGCAAATACGATATCTTGCCATCTTCTGCACCCATGGACTAGCATGTGCCATTTCCATCAATAAAAAAGCAAACAATTTCAAAAAGGAGATTGTCGGGAAGCTTCTGTCAATATGTCACATGTCTGTCAGTCTGGACTGCACCGTACGAGTGAGGAACTGTCGCGAGCGAAATTCATAGCGCAGTATAAGACATACATGGTTCCCTTACCGCAAATTTGGACAGCTTCAGTATTCAAGATCTCAGAATTACCATCCGTTGGCATAGGCATAAAGGAGACTGGGATGATGGATTCTGGACGATGCTATTGCTTTGCGGGTAAGAGGGTTAAGTCCGCGAATTCAAGCTTGAATTTAAGGAGTGCTCTAGCTACTTGGGCAAAAAGCCTAAAAACGAATTACGCGTTTACATCAGCATATCTCCATGTGCACTCTTCATTCCATGATAATTAAAATTACACAAAAGAAATTAGAGATGGACTATTACAGCGATCTCACATCAGAAGGACGAGAGCACCCAACAATGGCCGGACGGTACGTAACAGGCAGGTCATCGAAATCTACCAAATTGCCACAATGGGAGGTTTTCATAGCGCACATCTAAGGTAGGCTGATCGGGGAGCTGGCGTGCGGTGACGAACTTCTCAACAGGTGCTGATTTTTGAGAGCCCCAGAAACGAAGCAGCCGCAGTGCTGGTAACACTTCCATGACCGGACCATCAGAAGCGTCTTCTAGCGCATGCGCAACGAATGGCCCCAGGTATTCAGAGACATCTAGGCTCCTCACAGCAGTGAAGGGGCGAAAGAACTCGAGCCACTCTGGGATACCTATCTCCTCTTGTCTCGCTGGTTGTCGATCATCTCCGTGGATGTTGAGCTCTTCCACACGGGAGAAGAGAGTGGAAGACTGGTTGCAGATCTCTGCAATAGAAGAGACCTGCCAGTCAAGCGGTTTGCATGCGATCCACAGCGTTAGGTACCCAGAAGTGTCCGTCCCTACTGGCTGAGAGATGGCGATGGAGACGCCGTTCTCGAAAGATTTCAACGTCGCTTTGTCGAATCCCCTGAGCTTTTCTGTGCGGGAGATAAAGTGATGGAGTTGAGGGACATCAAAGATGAGTTGATTGAATAATGTTACGTAGAAGTAGTCGAGCGCGGGGGTGTCAATACCGGCAACGACGTCTTCCAGGTACTCGCTGATGCCATGAAATGTGAATTCAGTGAGAGAGGAGAGGACGGCGCGTCTGAGTGGAGGTAGACTTCTCCGGTTTCGGCGGGAAGACGGAGAAGCGAACTCGATGTAAAGCGTTTCGAGCTGAGTCATCCCCGACAGGCTCGTGACGAGCGATTCGGGCGAAAAGTACCCGGCACTTGGAATTCTCAGAAGTTGAAGGACAACAAGATCCTTGGTCGACAACAGAAACTTCGGCAACATTGGAAAGGGAATTCCACCCAAGAAAAGAAACCGTAAGCGCGGTGCTGATTCACACAAAATTGTGCTGGAGAGGGCCGACAGTTCGCCTTCATCGAGGGACATGAGCCTAAAGTACTCGAGAGCCGGAAACGGTCGCTGCTTCAGAGCAGCCAACTTGTCAAATAGTGACTTTGTTAAAGCGAGTTGGATTTGATACGTGCGAGCAGGGTGTTCGAGCGCGGCGATGATGTTATCTTCGTCTTTCAAAGCCGGAGGCGGGCGCCCCACGACCCCACCGTACTGTATGCTGACGGGCAACGCTGGCCAGCAGTCCAGAGTTCTCCGAACGGGAGTTCCGTGTGTGCAGAGAAGTCGCAGGTCGAGACGACGGGGTGACGCAAAAATAAGATATCGCCACCTTCTACACACGTGGGTGAGCCCGTGCCATTCCCACACTTTGTCTGTTGGGCCGTATAGAACAGCTAAAAGTCGATAGTGATTGAATATTTCTAGGAGGACATCATCGGGCAGCGAATTAATGACCACCCATTCGTGATCCTCGCCAGTATCTGTGGCCAGATTAAAGAGTTAGTGTTTGTTCCTGACGCCGCGGATATGGCGTACCGTTATCATGAAGACCGCTGCCATGCCTATCAGTTTGTTTCTTTTTGATTTTAGAGAATAGACAGCTGATTGTGCCGTTGACCCGGGATATGACGCGAGTTGGGGAGAGTCTTAGAACACGAGAAGTACGATTCGGAGGTCTGTGGACGTCTTGTCAGTTCATCTTTTCTTTCGTAACAAGGTCTATAGAATTTTTTGGACGCACTTTTGGGAGCTCATTGATAGAACATGGAACCAAAGGCAGAGCACTGGTTCTTATAATACGGTTTGGGGGCGCTTTTTTTGTTGGAATAGCAACCGGGCCATTGATACCGGAGATGGCGGTTCGTAGAACACTCGCTTTATAATCTCCTAATCCTACATTTTTTGGGTAAGGACAAGGTAGGCCCCAACTTTCAAGGAAAATTAAATTTGCTAGCATGACAAGAATGACCAGGATGCGCTTCCTCCAAGGCCTCCAAGACCGCCAATCGAACTCGCGTGTCTACGCCCTTGGGTGCACTTGACGAGCGACCTTACCCGCTCAAGTGGCGCTCTCTCTCCCGTCTTCGCGCCTACGACAACTTCTGACCACCCCACTGGGCGCGATTACTCCGCCTACTCCCTTTCCATCTGCTACCCCCAGATGGCTCTAATTACCCCCTCTGGTCCGTCGCGACTAAACCCCGGCCCACACCGTTCAGCCAGCACACCTGTTCCACGGCGGTGCGCATTGCCACCGGACATGCCTTTACCGCCGACCACACTGCACGGTCTCACCCCACCCTCCCTGCCACGGCCAGTGCTTGCCCGTGCGACAACTCCACCCCCGCTACATTCAACCATGTGGTTCTTGACTGCCCACTGTACGCCCAAGAGCGGGTGACACATGGCTTCACTCCCCGAGACCTGGGCGATCTTACCTGGCCCCAGGTCTTCAACTCCAAAAGACACGTCGAGTCCCTCCTCCTGGACTTCCTCCATGACATGCGGGCTTTCTTCAAGCCCATCTCGTCGCGGAGGCCCCGTGAGCCCGATTAGGTCGAGTCAGTCCAGGTAAGTTTCTTATTTTGTCTCCCACATGGCCAATGGCTTTCCTTTGCGCTACACCTCCCCTATTAGTATACACTGTCTTTTCCCTCTTGGGTTTTAATTTATGGCTTTGCGGTCGCCACTCCTGTTCTATACTACAGTAACTACATTGTCACGTAGATGTAGCTGCGCGATTTGGTGCCATCCTGAAAGCGCGTGATTTCAAAAAAAAAGAAAACTACCGGCAAATCGGACCTCATCAACCCGGCCACCACTTGCTCCTCTCAACTTCCGATCCCGATGAGCGACCTTTATCATGGTTCAGGGAAGAGGGAACAGAAAATCAAACGCCTCAGTCGTGGCGGTCCAGGTGGACGATGGGTGCGAGGTATTGTATCTTCAATTCCTGCCCAAACAGTCTCCAGACTCACAAACTTTGTGCCACAAAGGCCCGACAACGATTGATACCCTCCCCGACGACGTCCTTCTAGAGATACTTGACTTGTATCGTTTGAATCCTACGACGACGACGCATTGGGATCTCCATTGGAAATGGCATACGTTCGCGCACGTGTGCCACAAATGGCGACGAGTCATATTCGCATCTCCGCGTCGTCTCGATCTCCAGCTTATCTGCAAGCCAGGAACCCCAGTGAGGAGGAATCTGGATTGTTGGCCTGCTTTACCTGTCGTCATAGACTTCCGTGGCTCGACTTCTTCTGGATTTTTACGCAGGGTTTTGGGGAGTGATGAAGATAATATTGTTGCCGCTCTGGAACACCCTGGTCGCGTACGCGGGATCTACCTTGATGTGACGACCTCTCTATTGCAAAAGATGGACGCAGTGATGCAAGGGCCCTTTATGGCACTGACATCTCTCTTGCTTTCATCAAAAGATCGGATTGTGCCTGTCCTTTCTGATGAGTTTTTGGGTGGATTCGCTCCAAGTTTACTCCATCTCTCCTTGAAAGGCATTTCATTTCCGGCATTACCGAAGCTCCTTTTGTCCACCAGTGCACTTTCCTCGCTTCGACTTGAAAGTCTACCTATAACTGGCTACATTTCACCCGAGGTGACTGTCGCTTGCTTATCTGCGTTGCCAAATCTCAAGACGTTTTCCATTAAATTCCTATCCCCAACTCGCCCCAATCAAAGAAGCAGGCGCCTACCTCCACGAACACGCGTCGTTCTCCCTGCTCTCACCAAATTTTCCTTTCGTGGGGTCAGCCAGTATTTGGAAGATTTGGCTGTTCGAATCGATGCCCCTTTACTCTGCCAACTAGAAATAACATTCTTTAACCAGCTCATCTTTGACATTCCACAACTCACCCAGTTCGTCAACCGCACCGATAGGCTCAGATCGCTCAGTCGAGCGTGTGTATATTTCTGGTTCCGTGGGCTCGGTGTCTCGACCCTCATTCGACCTATGGATAAAGGCATCGAGAGATGGATCTCCTGGCTAATCTTATGCAAGCCGATAGATTGGCAAGTGTCGTCTATGGCCCAGATATTCCAGCAATCTCCCCCTCTTCACTCCAACATAGAAGAGCTCATATTCGCCGCTAACAGGACGCCACCAGGTTGGCAAGGTGACATAGATGTCATAGAATGGCTTGATCTTTTCCACCCATTCTCCGCTGTAGAGAGGCTCCATGTAGCCGATGAACTGGGGCCTCAGATTGCGCGTTCTCTGGAAGAGGGGAGTAGGGACCCAATGATGGAAATGTTCCCGGAGTTACGGACACTTAACTTTGGGAGCCCTTCCGAGTCGACATCTGTGGAACAGTTCATTACCACACGCGAGCTGTCAGACAACCCCGTGATTGTGTCATATTCCTCAAAGAGTTGGACTCAGTGGTTTAAGTTCGACTAGGACTTACTGACTGTTACGTCGAGCCACCATTTCGACTTTCTTTATTTAATCAAATGACCGATATTCCATGTGTTATTATCGTCGTCACACCTCGCAGCAGCCCTCATTCTGTCTGTACTATTATGCTTGATGTCATTCCTGGTCGATTGCAAATAAGGTTTTCAAGGTTGATCCCGAACGAGACGACGGCCGACCTCTCGCACATGATGCGATGGGTGAGATTCCAACTGCGAGAAACGATGGTGACAGAAATAGATAAAAAAGCGGAAGGCTATTAGCCTGAGTTGATTCCAGATCCGTGTTATTGCCAGATCCAGGAAACACGAGGACGAGTTCCTCTGCGGTGGCGAGTGCCATCCCAAGCATGCTACAGGTATGCTGCATCAGAAGCATACTTCTAGGGTACGTTGACCATATGATGGGAGAATTTCGAACGGAGGATATCCGTACTTGTTACGAATCCTTACAACACGTGCCTTTGAACTGTAAGGAAGGTGTGAGCGTTGGGCATGAAACCTTCGGCTTCCTCCACTTTTGGCTAACTCTTCGTACGAGCCCTGGACTATAAATTTTCTGAATATTTGATCTCAGTTTTAGACATTCTTACTATACTTCAAAGTGTTTAATGCATGGTGTGAGTTTCAAGTTTTATCTTATCAGCTACATCAGACTGTCTGCGCTCCGGGCCGGCTGCCTGTCCATTCCCTACGTTCTCCACCTCTCCGTCCACTCCTTACAATCTGTTTCATATCTTCTTACCAGATTCGCCATCTACGGCTTTCTTTTACTATACCGCTCTTTTCAAATCTGGACTCTCAACAAGTATATAAAGGTATCTAGATATACTGCTTGTTGTAGGGCCAGCAACCAGCAATCTGGCTTCTCTCTCTCTTTTTCTCTCTTGTGTGCAAAGAAGTTACTGAACAAGGTGCAAAGTCAATCAGCACCAACGGCACCGTCATCAGTAACATTCAGCACGAACCAACGCTCACCAACTTCATTGCGTCGCGCGGGCTCTCCTCTTCCTCCTCTCTGCTCGCTGCTCACATTACTCTTCATGGAACACCCTTTGCTTCGCACTCACCGCGGATTGGCTCCGCACAGAATACTGAGCTTCATTTCTTTCCTTTGTTCTATACTCTTCTACCTTTTCTACGTCATCACTAGGCTGCGTCCTCAACGCTCTCGACTCTCTGCTGTTCCATCATATTCTATTACTTTTGAGCTCGTTCCAGCTACGATGACGTCATCTCTCTAGCTTGTATATATACTGTAGGATTTCAGCTCAAAACGCTCAGTCTTGAGCTCTTGTACTCTACTTGGCTTCTGACCCAGATAATTTTCTTTAAACACCGGTTCCCTTTCAGCATTTGAATGAAGACTGGTACTGTTGCGGTTGGCTTGGTCGTTCTTTATAAAATCAATAATTCAGGTGTTTAGACAGTTGCTTAACGCGCAGGTTAAAGCAAAGGAGGATAGAATTCCTGACGAGGCAAAGGTGGAAAATAGGCCATCATCTCCCGAACTCGCAACATGCGCTCCTCAAAATAAAGAAAACAATGAGCTAATACTAGAGATGGAATGAATACATGCAAAAACTGTTCATGGGTGCAGGGAGGCAGGTGGAGACGTATCATTTGCGGACCAATGAACTGGGAATGTCAAAGATGAGCTGATTGAAGAATGCTATATCGAATGTTACAAGTGGTGATTCGAATAACGAATAATCATGTCTTTCAAATACTCGCTAACGCAGGGAGGACGACATGTGTTGGTCGAGGCGGACATCTGCCTCCTTGACTTTGGTGAGGGCGACATGTCAGGGATGGGCAACGCGGACATGTACCAGATGCCATTCAAGTACATCACCAAGCACAGTAGTGGCACACAGATACACATTAGCTGCTTGTGGGATGAATCCTAAATACACAACGGCAGGCTCGCACTTGGAACATCCCTTAAATACTCCTCGAACCAAAACCAGTCCTCCTCTAGTCATCCTAATGATAAGGAATTATGGAGTGGCCTAAGTTCTGGCCCGCGGTGATGAACCGTTTGACCTGTGAGTGATAAATACACAAAAGAGATTAGAGATATACTGTTACAGCGATCTCACATAAGAAGGACGGGAGCACCCAACAATGGCCGGACGGTACGTAACAGGCAGGTCATACAAACCATTTTGAGTCTCCATAGCACACATCTAAGGTAGGCTGATCGGAGAGCTGGCGTGCGGTGACGAACTTATCAACAGGCACTGACTCTCGAAAGTCCTCGAAACGAAGCACCCGCAGTGCTGGTAACACTTCCATGACCGGACCATCAGCAGCATCTTCTAGCGCATGCGCAACAAGTGGCCCCAGATATTCAGAGACATATAGGCTCCTCACAGTAGTGAAGGGGCGAAAGAACTCGAGCCACTCTGGGATACCTATCTCGTCTTCTTTCGCTGGCTGTAAATGTCTGTAGATGCTGAGCTCTTCCACGCGGGAGAAGAGAGTGGAAGACTGGTTGCATATCACTGTAATAGAAGAGACCTGCCAGTCGAAAGGGTTGCATGCTATCCGCAGCGATAGGTACCCAGAAGTGTCCATCCCCGCTGGTTGGACGAGGCTGAAGAAGACGTCTTTTTCGCAAAACTCCAATGTCGCTCGGCTGGGTACCCTGAGCCTTTCTGCGCGAAAGATGAACTGATGGAGTTGAGGGACGTCAAAGATGGGTTGATTGAATAATTTTACGTGGAAGTAGCTGAGCGCAGGGGCATCAATACCGGCAACGACATCTTCCAGGTACTCGCTGATACCACGAAACCTGAATTGTGTGAGAGTGGAGAGGACGGCGCGTCTGAGTGGAGGCACACTTCTTCGATTTGGATGGGAAGATGGAGAAGCGAACTCGATGTAAAGCATTTTGAGCTGAGTCATCCCTGACAGGCTCGTGACGAGCGATTCGGGCGAAAAGTACCCGGCACTTGGAATTTCCACAAGTGTAAGGTCAACAAGGCCCTTGGTCGACAACAGAAGCTTCGGCAACATAGGAAAAGGAATTCCATCGAAGAAAAGAAACCGTAAGCGCGGTGCTGATTCACACAAAATTGTGCTGGAGAGGGCCGACAGTTCACCCCCATCGTCCGACATGAGCCAAAAGCGCTCTAGAGCCGGAAACGGTTGCTGCTTCAGAGCCGCCAACTTGTCAAATAGTGACCTTGTCAAAGAGAGTTGGATTTGATACGTGCGAGCAGGGTGTTCGAGCGCGGCGATGATATTATCTTCGTCTTTCAAAGCCGGAGGCGGGCGCCCCACGACCCCACCGTACTGTATGCTGATGGGCAACGCTGGCCAGCAGTCCAGAGTTCTCCGAACAGGCGTTCCGTGTGTGCAGAGAAGTCGCAGGTCGAGGAGATGGGGTGACGCGAAAATAACGTATCGCCATCTGCTACACACGTGCGTGAGCCTGTGCCATTCCCACATGTCGCCTATTAGGCCGTATGGAAAAGGTAAAAGCCGACAGTGATTAAATATGTCTAGGAGGACATCGTTGGGCAGCGAATTAATGGTCACGCATTCGTGATCCTCGCCAGTGCCTGTGGCCAGACCAAAGAGTCAGTGTTTGTTCCTGGCGCTGTGGATATGGCGTACTGTTATCATGAAGAATGCTGCCACACCCATCAGTTTGTTTCTTTTTGACTTTAGAGAATAGACGGAGGATTGTGCCATTGACCCTGGAGATGGCCCCAGTTGGGGAGAGTTTTAGAACATGAGGAGTAGCACGATTAGGATTCAGAGATCTAGGGACGCCTTGTCAGCTCAGCTATGGTTTCGCATCTATAGAATTGTTTGGACGCACTGTTGGGAGCTCATTGATGGAACATGGAACCAAAAGTGGATACAAGGCAGAGCACTGGCTCTTATATACGGTTTGGGGGCATTGATACCGGAGATGGCGGTCCGGATTGACCATTGAACACTCGCTTTATAATCTCGTACATGGGAGGTCCCAACTTTCAGGGAAAGTTAAATTTGCTAGCATGACAAGAGCACCACCCTCCTCCTATTCCACCTTCAGGCCCATCTCTGAGCAGAGACCTCGCGAGCCAGGATGAGCTGACTGGGAAGCTAGGCCTATGGTAAGTGGTTTGGCTCTTTGATTTCCCCCTTGTCACTCTTTACCACCACCGCCTGTGACAGGCCGGCCCTCACGGGCTAGCCTGCCCCCTGCCCTGCCTTGGGCTTTACTTTACTTTCTCCCTCCGGGTTTTGCTTGGGTAGTATAATCTCTATCTCTATCTACCACCTTCCCCCCTGTTCACTCCCACAGTAGCTACTCTGTACCTGGTAGTAGCTGTGCGATTTAGGATGCATCCTTGCAAGCGCGTAATAAAGTCGAATTCAAAAAAAAAAAAAGAATGGCTAGGGCGCCATATTGGATTTACTATATATAGTATACCATGTTTTTTTTGAATCCAATTTATTACGCGCTCCAGGACATGCCTAAGTCGCGTGGCTACTACAGAGTACATAGTAGCTACTGTTCGTGATCGTTACATTAATGGGAGACGGCATTCCCGTGTGAAAATCCCGAAGGGAAAGAGCGAATAGATGGTAAGGAAAAGGGGGTTTTTTTTTCCTCCCAAAAGGGCCGGTAGGGATTAGAGAGGAGAGAAGGGAGGACTCACCTCCATCAAAGTACCCGGGCTCTCCACAGAACCTATCCCGGCTCCAGAGGTCATGGTGGCATGGATGGCCGAAACGCCGCGCAAGTCTCCTGGAGGAAGCCCAAGAGGGCTGCCAAGTGACAAGGTGTGTTGTAGATCTGCAACCATGTGAGGCCGGTAGCAGACCAGGATGGATGTGAGGCCCCTGTAAGGTGTAATGGAGAAGGAGGTGAGAGGCAGTTGCCTCAAAGGAGGGCAAGCAGACGCAAAGCTTGGAGGCGGGGGGGAAATCCTTGCGGAAGCGGGCGGCATAGTCTGCCAGTAAAGGAGTGGCCAGTTGCAAGGCGCATGGAGGTGGTGGTGGAGTGCCGTGTGAAACCAGGGCAGTAGGGGTTAAGTCCACGCTAAAGAGATTTAATTACATCAGCGCGCCTCCACGTGCGCTCTTCGTTCACGTCCATGTGAATGATAATTACAATTACATACTGTTACAACGATCTCACATCAGAAGGACGGAAGCACCCAACAATGGCCGGACGGTACGTAACAGGCAGGTCATACAAACCATATTGAGTCTCCATAGCACACATCTAAGGTAGGCTGATCGGAGAGCTGGCGTGCGGTGACGAACTTCTCAACAGGCGCTGAATTTCGAGAGCCCTTGAAATGAAGGAGCCGCAGCGCTGGTAACACTTCCATGACCGGGTCATCAGCAGCATCTTCTAGCGCATGCGCAACGTGTGGCCCCAGATTTTCAGATACATATAGGCTACTAACAGCAGTGAAAGGGCGAAAAAGCTCGAGCCACTCTGGGATACCTATCGCCTCTTGTCTCGCTGACAGTGGAGTATATGCGTGGATGGAGAGCTCTTCCACGCGGGAGAAGAGAGTGGAACATTGGTTGCATATCTCTGCCATAGAAGAGACCTGCCAATCGAGGGGTTTGCATGCGATCATCAGCAATAGTTGCCTAGGAGTGTTCGTCTCTGCTAGCCGGTCGAGGATGATGGAGACGCCGTTCTCGGAAGAGCGCAACGTCGCTCGGCTGGGTACCCTGAGCTTTTCTGCGCGAGAAATAAACTGATGAAGTTGAGGGACGTCAAAGATGAGTTGATTGAATAGTGTAACGTCGAAGTAGTCGAGTGCGGGGGCGTAAATACCGGCAACGACGTCTTCCAGGTACTCGCTGACGCCACGAAATGTGAATAGAGTGAGAGTGGAGAGGACGGCACGTCTGAGTGAAGGCACACTTCTCCGATTTGGGCGGGAAGATGGAGAAGCGAACTCGATGTAAAGCGTTTTGAGCTGAGTCATCCCCGACAGGCTCGTGACAAGCGATTCGGGCGAAAAGTACCCGGCACTTGGAATGCTCCAAAGTCGAAGGTCAACAAGGTCCTTGGTCGACAACAGAAACTTCGGCAACATAGGAAAGGGAATTTCATCGAAGAAAAGAAACCGTAAGCGCGGTGCTGATTCACACAAAATTGTGCTGGGGAGGGCCGACAGTTTGCCCCCACCGCGCGATATGAGCAAAAAGCGCTCGAGAGCCGGAAACGGTTGCTGCTTCAGAGCCGCCAACTTGTCAAATAGTGAATTTGTTAAAGCGAGTTGGATTTTAGACGTGCGAGCAGGGTGTTCGAGCGCGGCGATGATATTATCTTCGTCTTTCAAAGCCGGAGGCGGGCGCCCCACGACCCCACCGTACTGTATGCTGATGGGCAACGCAGGCCAGCAGTCCAGAGTTCTCCGAACAGGCGTTCCGTATGTGCAGAGAAGTCGCAGGTCGAGACGATGGGGTGACGCGAAAATAACATATCGCCATCTTCTACACACGTGCGTGAGCCTGTGCCAGTCCCACGTGTCGACTGTTAGGCCGTATGGAAAATAGATATGCACATGGCCATGGGATGCTAGGATGACATCGTCGATGGCGGAAAGCCGACAACGATTGAATATTTCTAGGAGGATATCATCGGACAGCGAATTAATGACCACGCATTCGTGACCCTCGCCAGTGCCTGTGGCCAGACAAGAGTCAGTGTTTGTTCCTGGCGCTGCTGATATGGCGTACCGTTATCATGAAGAGAGCTGCCATGCTCGCCAATTTTTTTCTTTTTGGCTTTAGGAAATAGACGGCGGATTGCGCCGTTGGCCCTGGAGATGTCGCGAGTTGTGGAGGGTCTTAGAACACGAGAGGTACGATTCCGAGGTCTGTAGACGCTTTGTCAGTTCAGCTTTGCTTTCGCGTCTGTAGAATTGTTCGGACGCACTGTTGGGAGCTCATTGATGGAACATGGAACCAAAAGTGGATATGAGGCAGAGGCAGAGCACCAGCTCTTATATACGGTTTGGGGGCGCTTTTTGTTGGAATAACCGCCGGGACATTGATACCGGAGATGGGGGCCCGGATAAACTATCAGTCTGTAGTAGAAGACTGAGCTAAGTCTTTGGGTAAGGACAAGGTAGGCCCCAACGTCAGTATCATTTTACCACAGAGAATGAGGGGAAATAATAATAGAAAAAACTCTACTCCCGCCACACAACCTCCACTGCTCTCAAGTGGGCAGTTGTTCATGCCTTCGTGAGCGACTACACCCAATGATTCAGTACTGGACATCCCACGTGACCTCCTCCCTTCACTGAATGGGCATCCTAGGACGCGGGTTCCTTGGCATGGGATGTATGGCTGTGGCGGGGGCTATTCCCTCTTATTGAGCACAAAGGTTCATTTGGAATGATGGGTCCCGGAGAAAAACCAGGGATTGAAGCGGGGCTTAACATGTGTCGCACCGTGCTCACTCACTTTTTCACAGGACCAGGAACAAATAGACACATATAGACACAAACATAGTTGAGTTGAGGGGCCAAGCCAACTCGCCGGTGCTGCTCCATCACCATCATCACCTCTTTCGGGGAATGATCTTCTGATGATCACTCAGGAGATCGATTCTGTGAGAATGTACCTGCAAAGTGGGGACGATGTAAGGAAGTCAGAAAGGTAAGGGTAAGTTGACGTTCATCTGCAAGCTTGTTAATGTATCTGTATCTGTTGTACGGACCTAATCCGCAGTGAGTGCGAGGCAAAGTTTTCCCTGAATGGTGAGAGAGGTAGAGAAGAGAGGGAGAGCGCGCAGAAAGAGTCCCAAAGATAACTAGACTTCGAAGGAGGGTGTGTCGTGCTTTTGAACTGATGTGAATCTACTGCTTTGCTGGTTCCGTTTGACCTTACGCTTGATGCCAACAAGTGGTTCTTTAGCATGCAAAAGAAAGATAGAGAAAGGGAGAAATAATGCCATTTGATTTCTGCTCCTGTTGGCTCACTGGCTGGTTTACTACAAGCATAATTCTATGTACCCTTATATACTTGCAGAGAGGCCTAGTTATGAAGCAGAAAGAGGATGAATTAGGATTGGAAGGAGACAAGTGAGATAGACAGATTGTAACAAACACAGTCAGACATGTGAACATAACCTCTGGGTGAAAATGTAACTGGCAGTCTATATCTTCCAAGTCAAGAGTGACTTTGTCACTGGCAGACAAAAGACATCATTGGGAAAGGACAGGCGTTATCATATCTCCCCGACCCAAAGCCGAAGATACGTCAGTGCTGGGAGTAGATATTATACCTCGTCTTCGAGACTTGAAGGTTTAAAAATCCACGTCGTCCAAAATAATTCACAATAATAGGTAAAGCCGATCAACAATCCAGGTTTCCCCTCACGGGCGTTCCATATGTGCAATAAAGTCGCAAATCCAGTTGGTGTAAGTGACGTGAATACGATAACTCGCCATCTTTGCACACACGGACTAGCATGTGCTATTTCCATGGTAGCCAATCGATAAAGAAGCAAACAATCCCAAAAAGGAGATTTTCGGGAAGCTTGTATTCAATTGTCACATGTCTGTCAATCTGGACTGCACCACACGAGTGAGCAACTGTCGCAGGCGAAAATCATAGTGCAGTATGAGACATACTGAGTGGAGCCAATCTGCGGTGAGCGCGAGGCAAAGTGTTCCCTAGATGGTGAGAGAGATAGAGAAGGAAAGGAGAGAACACACCCTTTGAGCTAACTGATCAAATGTGGACGTATCGTGCGTGAACTGAGATAATTGCTACTTGTAGGTTCCGTTTGACCTGTGCACGTATGTCGTCGAGAAGTTCTTTTCAGCACAAAGAAAGAAAGAGAGAGAGAGCTAGATTGCGTGTTCGCTGGACTACTACAAGCATTTGTAGATACCTTTATATACTTGTGGAAAGTCCAGATTTGTGGGTGTATAGTAAGCAAGCCTTAGAGACTGACCTGAATAAAGACCAAGTGAAAACCATGCAATAAAGATGGGGAGGTGAAGACGGCGAGGTGAAAACTTTGACAATAAAGACGGGGAGGTAACGAGAGAATGGACGGGCAGGCGGCCCGGAAAGTGCACGATCTATGTACTGATAAGGGAGATATTCGTCGAATGCTCACACCTTGCATTAATTGCTTTGTAGTATAGTAAGATGGTTTTCTAAACTAAGATCAAATAAAAGTCAGAAGTTTTCTTAGTTTAAGGCTCGTAATGAAAGAGAGGAGTGTAACCAAGAGTGGCGACAGCTGATGGTTTCATGCTCAACGCCTGAGCCATCCTTACAATACATGACTCCCTTATTGCAAATTTGGACAGCTTCAGTATTCAAGATCTCAGAATTACTATCTGTTGGCATAAAAGAGACTGGGAGGATGAATTCTGGACGATGCTGTTGCTCGGCGGGTAAGATAATTAAGTCCAAGAATTCAAGCTTGAAATTAAAGCTGCATAAAAGTGGGCAAAAAGCCTACAAATTACTTACATGAGCGTACCCGCACAAGCGCTCTTCGGTGACTTCCGTTCCATGTGAGTGATAAATTACACAAAAGAGATTAGAGATATACTGTTACAGCGATCTCACATAAGAAGGACGGGAGCACCAAACAATGGCCAGACGGTACGTAACAGGCAGGTCATTGCCATCTATGTTGCTTCAATTGAGTTCGCTATAGCGCACATTTAAGGTAGGCTGGCGTGCGGTGACGAACTTCTCAACAGGCGCTGACTCTCGAGAGCCCCTGAAATCAAGGAGCCGCAGCGCTGGTAACACTTCCATGACCGGGTCATCAGCAGCGTCTTCTAGCGCATGCGCAACGTGTGGCCCCAGATTTTCAGATACATATAGGCTACTAACAGTAGTGAAAGGGCGAAAGAGCTCGAGCCACTCTGGGACACCTATCTCCTCTTGCCTCGCTGACAGTGGAGTATATGCGCGGATGGAGAGCTCTTCCACGCGGGAGAAGAGAGTGGAAGACTGGTTGCATATCTCGGCCATAGAAGAGACCTGCCAGTCGAGCGGTTTGCATGCGATCTCTAGCGATAGGTGCCTAGGAGTGTCCGTCCCTGCTAGCTGGACGAGGATGATGGAGACGCCGTTCTTGAAAGAGCCCAACGTCGCTCGGCTGGGTACCCTGAGCTTTTCTGCGCGAGAAATAAACTGATGAAGTTGAGGGACGTCAAAGATGAGTTGATTGAATAGTGTAACGTCGAAGTAGTCGAGCGCGGGGGCGTCGATACCGGCAACGACGTCTTCCAGGTACTCGCTGATCCCACGAAATGTGAATCGAGTGAGAGTGGAGAGGACGGCGCGTCTGAATGGAGGCACACTTCTTCGATTTCGGCGGGAAGACGGAGAAGCAAAGCCTATGTCAAGCATTTTGAGCTGGCTCATTCCCGACAGGCTCGTGACGAGCGATTCGGGCGAAAAGTACCCGGCGCTTGGAATTCTCAGAAGTTGAAGGACAACAAGGTCCTTGGTCGACAACAGAAACTTCGGCAACATAGCAAAGGGAATTCCATCGAAGAAAAGAACCCGTAAGCGCGGTGCTGATTCACATAAAATTGTGCTGGGGAGGGCCGACAGTTTGCCCCCACCGCGCGATATGAGCAAAAAGTACTCGAGAGCCGGAAACGGTTGCTGCTTCAGAGCCGCCAATTTGTCTAATAGTGAATTTGTTAAAGCGAGTTCGATTTTATATGTGCGAGCAGGGTGTTCGAGAGCGGCGATGATGTTATCTTCGTCTTCCAAAGCCGGAGGATTGAACTCTGGGGCCTCACCGTACTGTATGCTGATGGGCAACGCTGGCCAGCAGTCCAGAGTTCTCCGAACAGGCGTTCCGTATGTGCAGAGAAGTCGCAGGTCGAGGAGATGGGGTGACGCGAAAATAACGTATCGCCATCTGCTACACACGTGCGTGGGCCTGTGCCATTCCCACATGTCGCCTATTAGGCCGTATGGAAAAGGTAAAAGCCGACAGTGATTAAATATGTCTAGGAGGACATCGTTGGGCAGCGAATTAATGGTCACCCATTCGTGATCCTCGCCAGTGCCTGTGGCTAGACCAAAGAGTCAGTGTTTGTTCCTGGCGCTGTGGATATGGCGTACTGTTATCATGAAGAATGCTGCCACACCCATCAGTTTGTTTCTTTTTGACTTTAGAGAATAGACGGAGGATTGTGCCGTTGACCCTGGAGATGGCCCCAGTTGGGGAGAGTTTTAGAACATGAGGAGTAGTACGATTACGATTCAGAGATCTAGGGACGCCTTGTCAGCTCAGCTCTGGTTTCGCATCTATAGAATTGTTTGGACGCACTGTTGAGAGCTCATTGATGGAACATGGAACCAAAAGTGGATACAAGGCAGAGGCAGAGCGCCAGCTCTTATATACGGTTTGGGGGCGCTTTTTGTTGGAATAGCAACTGGGACATTGATACCGGAGATGGGGGCCCGGATAAACTATCAGTCTGTAGTAGAAGACTGAGCTAAGTCTTTGGGTAAGGACAAGGTAGGCCCCAACGTCAGTATCATTTTACCACAGAGAATGAGGAGAAATAATAATAGAAAACAACTCTACTCCCGCCACACAATCTCCACTGCTCTCAGGTGGGCAGTTGTTCATGCCTTCGTGAGCGACTACACCCATACCAGACATCCCACGTGACCTCCTTCTCCCTTACACTGAATTGAACGCGGGTTCCTTGGCATAGGATGTACGGCTGTGGCGGGGGCTATTCCCTCTTATCGAGCACAAAGGTTCATATGAAACGACGCATCCCGGAGGACAACCAGGGATTGAAGCGGGGCTTGACATGCGTCGCACCATGCTCACTCATTTTTTCACAGGATGAAAAATACAAGGGAGGGAAAAAAAATGGAATCAAACCTGTGGCGGGTCAAACTCAACTGTGCCTAAAGCAGGAACAGGAACAAATAGACACATACAGACACAAATACAGCTGAGTTGAGGGGATGAGATGATGAGATGACGATCAACTCGCCGGTGCTGCTTGGAGTTCACTGTGGAAACGCAGCCTGAGGTAGCAAGATAAGTCTAGTCAAAACAACTACTTTGTAAGATACAGAAATATTATCCTTAAATACTGTAAGGAGTGTGCTGTGCTGTGATCATAAGAATTATATCTTAATCATAGTTAATCATAATGGAGTGTAAGTATCATCTTGCACCGCCAACACTGGTCACCTCTGATCTGGTCCAGCCTACTCTGATCTGTTACGGGCTCAACAACTACAGTGTGGAATTTCCACATCAGGAAATTATAAAAATGCTAGCTAGGCAACATCCTAGATTTATAATCTCACGGGGTCCATAACTACCGGCAAATTGGACCTCATCAACCCGACCCCTACCTGCTCCTCTCAACTTCCGATCCCGATGAGTGACCCTTGTCATGGTTCAGGGAAGAGGGAGCAAAAAATCAAACGCCTCCGTCGTGGCGGTCCAGGTGGACGATGGGTGCGAGGTATTGTATCTTCAATTCCGCCCAAACAGTCGCCAGGCTCACCAAACTTTAGTGAATGCAATTCACCCAGCACGTTGTGCCGAATCACGTGATGTAAAGTACCCAACTGCTGACATCCCTAAAGTGGGAATCTTGTCACACAACTGTGGTTTGTAATAATATTTATTTTTAAAAAGGAAGTTATCGTTGATCAACAAAAAACATTACAAATCAAAGTCATGTGACATATAGACAAACAGCAGGCTCGCACTTGGAACATCCCTTAAATACTCCTCGAACCAAAACCAGTCCTCCTCTAGTCATCCTAATGATAAGAAATTATGGAGTGGCCTAAGTTCTGGCCCGCGGTGATGAACCGTTTGACCTGTGAATGATAAATACACAAAAGAGATTAGAGATGGACTGTTACAGCGATCTCACATAAGAAGGACGGGAGCACCCAACAATGGCCGGACGGTACGTAACAGGCAGGTCATTGAAATCTACCATGTTGCCTCATTACAGGCCATTATAGTGCACATCTAAGGTAGGCTGATCGGGGAGCCGGCGTGCGGTGACAAACTTCTCAACAGGCGCTGAGTTTCGAGAGCCCTTGAAATGAAGCAGCCGCAATGCTGGTAACACTTCCATGACCGGGCCATCAGCAGCGTCTTCTAGCGCATGCGCAACGAGTGGCTCCAGAGATCCAGATACATGTAGGCTATTCACAGTAGTGAAGGGGCGAAAGAGCTCGAGCCACTCTGGGACACCTATCTCCTCTTGTCTCGCTGGCAGTGGAAAATGTGTGTCGATGTTGAGCCTTTCTACGCGGGAGAAGAGAGTGGAAGACTGGTTGCATATCTCTGCCATAGAAGAGACCTGCCAGTCGAGCGGTTTGCATGCGATCCGCAGCGATAGGTGCCCAAGAGTATTCATCCCTCCTGGCTGAGAGAGGGTGATGGAGATGCCGTTCTCGAAAGAGTACAACGTCGCTCTGCCGAATCCCCTGAGCTTTTCTACGCGGGAGATAAACTGATGGAGTTGAGGGACGTCAAACATGAGTTGATTAAATAATTGTACGTCGAAGTAGCCCAGCGCAGGGGCATCAATACCGGCAACGACGTCTTCCAGGTACTCGCTGATGCCACGAAATATGAAATCAGTGAGAGAGGAGAGGACGGCGCGTCTGAGTGGAGGCACAATTCTCCTATTTGGGCGGGAAGACGGAGAAGCGAACTCGATGTCAAGCGCTTTGAGTTGAGTCATCCCCGACAGGCTCGTGACGAGCGATTCGGGCGAAAAGTACCCAGCGCTTGGAATCATCGTAAGTCGAAGGAGAACAAGTTCCTTGGTCGACAACAGAAACTTCGGCAACATAGGAAAGGGAATTCCATAGAAGAAAAGAACCCGTAAGCGCGATGCTGATTCACAAAACATTGTGCTGGGGAGGACCGACAGTTCGCCTCCATCGAGGGACATGAGCGAAAAGTGCTCGAGAGCCGGAAACGGTTGCTGTTTCAGAGCCGCCAATTTGTCAAATAGTGACTTTGTTAAACCGAGTTGGATTTTATACGTGCGAGCAGGGTGTTCGAGAGCAGCGATGATGTTATCTTCGTCTTTCAAAGCCGGACGCGGGTTCCCCATGACCCCACCGTACTGTATGCTGATGGGCAACGCAGGCCAGCAGTCCAGAGTCCTCCGAACAGGCGTTCCGTGTGTGCAGAGAAGTCGCAGGTCGAGACGATGGGGTGACGCGAAAATAACATATCGCCATTTTCTACATACGTGCGTGAGCCTGTGCCATTCCCACATGTCGTCTGTTGGGTCATTTGGAAAAGTAGAAAGCCGATGACGATTGAATATTTCTAGGAGGACATCGTCGGGTAGCGAATTAATGGTCACACATTCGTGATCCTCGCCAGTTCCTGTGGCTAGACCAAAGAGTCAGTGTTTGTTCCTGGTGCTGTGGACATGGCGTACTGTTATCATGAAGAACGCTGCCTCGCCCATCAGTTTGTTTCTTTTTGACTTTAGAGGATAGACGGCGGATTGCGCCATTGACCTTGGAGATGACGCCAGTTGGGGAGAGTCTTAGAACACGAACATGAGAAGTAGCACGATTGTAATTTGGAGATCTGGGGATGCTTCGTCAACTCAGCTCTGGTTTCGCATCTATAGAATTGTTCGGACGCACTGCTGGGAGCTCATTGATGGAATTAAGGTGGACATGAAGCAGAGCACTGGGTCTTATATACAGTTTGGGGGCGCTTTTTTGTTGGATTGGAATAGCAGCTGGGACATTGATACCGGAGATGGGGGTCCGGATAGACTATCATATCAGATTACAGCATAGTTTAGAACCTCGTCGCTTTATAGTCTCCTACATTTTTTGGGTAAGGAAGGTACCCCAACTTTCACCACACATCTGAAAAATTGAATTTGCTAGCATAACAAGAATGGCCAAGGCGCCATACTGGATTTACTATATATAGTATACCTTTTCTTTTTGTTTTGAATCCAATTTATTACGCGCTTCAAGGACGTGCCTAAGTCGCACGGCTACTACAGAGTACATAGTAGCTACTGTTCATGATCGTTACATTAATGGGAGACAACACTCCCATGTGAAAACCCCGCAGGGAAAGAGCGAACAAGTGGTAAGGAGAAGGGGCTTTTTTTGGCCCCCCAAAGGGGCCGGTAGGGACTACAGAGGAGAAAAGAGAGAACTCACCTCCATAAAAGTACCCGGGCTCTCCACAAGGTCTATCCCGGCTCCAGAGGTCGTGGTAGCGCGGACGGCCGAAACGCCGCGCAGGTCTCCTGGAAGAAGCCCAAGGGGGCTGCCAAGTGACGAGGTGTGTTGTCGATCTGCGACCATGTGAGGCTGGTAGCAGACCAGTATGTGAGGCCCCACGTAGCACGCGAGACAGCACGTAAGGGGCAATGGAGGAGGTGAGAGGCAGTTGCCTCAAAGGAGGGCGAGCAGGCGCAAAGTCTGGAGGCAGGGGGGAGATCCTTGCGGAAGTGGGCGGCATGGTCTGCAGTAAAGCAGTGGCCAGTTGCAAGGCGCATGGAGGTGGTGGTGGTGTGCCGTGTGAAACCAGGGGTTAAGTCCATGCTAAAATGATTTAATTGCTTACATCAGCGTGCCTCCACTTCCACGTGCACTCTTCATTCCATGTGAGTGATAATTAAAATTACACAAAAGAAATTAGAGATGGACTGTTACAGCGATCTCACATAAGAAGGACGAGAGCACCCAACAATGGCCGGACGGTAGATAACAGGCAGGTCATCGAAATCTACCATGTTACCACAATGGGAAGTGTCCATAGCGTACATCTAAGGTAGGCTGATCGGGGAGCTGGCGTGCGGTGACGAACTTCTCAACAGGTGCTGATTTTGAGAGCCCTCGAATTGAAGGAGCCGCAGTGCTGGTAACACTTCCATGACCGGGCCATCAGCAGTGTCTTCTAGTGCATCCACAACGAGTGGCCCCAGAAATTTAGAAACATATAGGCTCCTCACAGCAGTGAAGGGGCGAAAGAGCTCGAACCACTCTGTGGCACCTATCTCGTCTTCTCTCCCTGGCTGTGAAACATGTCCGAGGATGTAGAGCTGTTCTACGCGGGAGAAGAGAGTGGAAGATTGGTTGCATATCTCTGCAATAGAAGAGACCTGCCAGTCGAAAGGGTTGCATGCGATCCACAGCGATAGGTACCCAGAAGTGTACGTCCGTGGTGGCTGGAAGAGGGTGATGGAGACGCCGTTCTTGAAAGATTCCAACCTCGCTTCGCTGGGTACCCTGAGCCTTTCTGCGCGGGAGATAAACTGATGGAGTTGAGGGACGTCAAACATGAGTTGATTGAATAATTTTACGTAGAAGTGGCCGAGCGCGGGGGCATCAATACCGGCAACGACGTCTTCCAGGTATTCGCTGATGCCACAAAATGTGAATGAAGTGAGAGTGGACAGGACAGCGCGTCTGAGTGGAGGCACACTTCTTCGATTTGGGCGGGAAGATGGAGAAGCAAACCCGATGTAAAGGGTTTTGAGCTGAGTCATCCCCGACAGGCTCGTGACAAGCGATTCGGGGGAAAAGTACCCGGCGCTTGGAATGTCCCGAAGTGTAAGGTCAACAAGGTCCTTGGTCGACAATAGAAACTTCGGCAACATAGAAAAAGGAATTCCATAGAAGAAAAGAACCCGTAAGCGCGATGCTGATTCACAAAAAAATGTGCTGGGGAGGGTCGACAGTTTGGCTCTATCGAAAGACGTGAGCCGAAAGTGCTCGAGAACCGGAAACGGTTGCTGTTTCAGAGCCGCCAACTTGTTAAACAGTGACTTTGTTAAACTGAGTTGGATTTCATATATGCGAGCAGGGTGTTCGAGAGCGGCGATGATGTTATCTTCGTCTCTCAAAGCCGGAGGCGGGCGCCCCGTGAACCCACTGTACTGTATGCTGATGGGCAACGCTGGCCAGCAGTCCAGAGTCCTCCGAACAGGCGTTCCTTGTTTGCAGAGAAGTCGCAGGTCGAGACGATGGGGTGACGCGAAAATAACATATCGCCATTTTCTACATACGTGCGTGAGCCTGTGCCATTCCCACATGTCGTCTGTTGGGTCATTTGGAAAAGTAGAAAGCCGATGACGATTGAATATTTCTAGGAGGACATCGTCAGGCAGCGAATTAATGGCCACGCATTCGTGATCCTCGCCAGTGCCTATGGCCAGACCAAAGAGTCAGTGTTTGTTCCTGGCGCTGTGGATATGGCGTACTGTTATCATGAAGAGAGCTGCCACACCCATCAGTTTGTTTCTTTTTGACTTTAGAGAATAAACGGGGGATTGTGCCGTTGACCCTGGAGATGGCTCCAGTTGGGGAGGGTTTTAATACACGAGAAGTAGCACGATTAGGATTCGGAGATCTGGGGACGCCTTGTCAGCTCAGCTCTGGTTTCGCATCTATGGAATTGTTCGGACGCACTGTTGGGAGCTCATTGATGGAGCATAACTGGACATGAGGCAGAGCACTGGCTCTTATATACAGTTTCGGGGCGCTTTTTTGGGCAAGGACAAGGTAAGCGCCAACGTCTAGCATGACTAGGGCGCCACATTGGGATGGACCTTTGATCAAGGCTGTACTCCCCCCTCCCCTGCCCAGGTACAGCCCCCTTCCCAGGGTGGGAAGAAGAACCAAGATGCCCTTAGCTTAGGCCATGCCCCCTCCTGCCTTTGCTGCAGTTTCAGCCTCTCCCCCTCAGTAGTGTTGTGACGGCCCCGGCTCGGCTTTGGGCGGCTCAGGCTTTTCAAAACTCAAGCCTGGGCCGTAGCGACGGCTTCCGGCCGGCTTAGGCCCGGCTTAGGCCCAAGCCGCGGCTTTACAGCTTTTGCTTCTTGTAGTTCACTAGTTTATATTATGTCAACCCCTGGCCACTGCTTTGGCCTCCTGCTTCGACTCCATCATATTATGTCTCCTTTTTAACTCCTGTAACAAAAATTGTATAAAAACCTCTTAGTTTAGCTTGTATCAATAACAGCATTGAATTTGTTGAATCAGAATACTGGTACAGAGATACTGAGAAAGTAGTCCAACATAATTGTGATCGCGTTTAGATAAACCAAAACGCGTCTCACATTAATTAGATACTGAGTATATACATCTTAGATCGATCATGTGATTAAATCACATTGCGAGATAATGCATTCATTTACTTTAACTTAGTAGCTGATATAGTACATCTAAATCATTGGAATTCTGAAGGAAACGGGCATGGTGAAGACTTATATTTTAGATACTTTGTTAACTTAGAGACTTAGGTGCTTGTGATAATGCAATAGCAACTGCTTTATCTATAGCGGATTTAGTGGCTTTATATACAATTTAGATGTACTATATCAGCTACTAAATTAAAGTAAACGAACGTGTTATCTCGCTCGTTCATGAATGCGATTTAATCACATGATCAATCTGAGATGTATATACTCCCATCTTTTGTTTTACAACGCGAGCGGACTGCTATCTTGGCATCTCTGAACCAGTATTCTGGTTCAACACCATCCTTACACTGTGAACTGCCTAGTTGAATTTGCAAATATCCAGATAGAAAGCGATTCAGCCACCAAAAGCCGCGGCTTCAGGCTTTCCATAGCTTAAGCCTGAGCCGTAGGCCGCTGGAAGCCGTTTTCACGGCCTATGTCGGCCCGGCTTTTTCCGGCTCAGCAACGGCCGGCTTACGGCTTCGAGCCGAGCCGTGCACACCACTACTCCTCAGGCTCCTACACCCTCCCTTGCTTCCTTCGCCTTGGTTGCACGCGCTCCAGCGCATCCCAGCGTTGTGATTTTTCCCTCCCGCTTGCCTGGTGCTGACCTCCCTGCTGCTCTCAAGAAGACGCCGCAGGAGCTCTGCGCCCACCTCAACACCTGCTTGGCCCAGTCCAAGCACTAGGTCCGGTTGTCTGCCGCGAGGTGGATCACCAAGAACAACCTGGTCTTCACTGCCGTGGCGGATGTCTCCGCCTCCTCCCTCCACGCCGCCCAGTTTCTTCTGACCAAGGAGCTGGACATATTACTGTCAGCAGACTCCAAGGCTCCACTTCTTACCTCCTCCCAGCCTAACGTAAGATAGTCACGCGTTACAGTCAACAGCCTCCCAACAGGGGTCTCCCTTACCTCTGTGGCCCATGCACCTTGTGTCGTCCATGAGGCACTGGGCAGGGACAACCGTTCGTACCGAGGCCTTCAAGTGGCTCGGCTTCCCTCCTTGGTGTGACCTCCCTCCTACACCTCCGGCTCGCTCTCCTCAGTGGCCCTTGCGTTTGAGGATCATGATGGCTCGCTCCTGAAAGTGGTCCTGGCACAGCGCACCCTGTTTGCCTTTGGGCATGAGTGCACTGTGTAGTGGTGGAAAGACAAGCCCCGCCAACCGTCCAAGAAGGCCGCTTCCAGCCTACCTCCGGCTTGAGTCCTCTTGGACTCGCCTGGTTTATGTATAGGGTGACTCTGGCCCAGTTTTACTTGCTACCTTTCTTATTTTCCCTTTGGGGTTTTCATACAGGAGTTCAGTCTCTACATGAACAGTAGCTACTATGTACCCTGTAGTAGCCGTGCGACTTAGGCTATTCCTTGAAGCGCATATAAAATCGATTGAAAAAAGAAACAGAAAGCCGATACATGTCGTATAAACCATGGCACCCGTGAGAATGTTTTATTTTTGGCATAATTACTCTACTCACCTTCAATCACTGCAGTATTTCCAAGGCGGTCAGTCACCAACAGTCCTCACTACCGAATTCTGCTCCACCACCTTACTTCACGAACACTAAATGGGCCACCACACTGCTCATATTTTGACAATCATCTGTGCAGTGCTTCGAGCCTATCACAAACAGACAGTAGAGTGTCTTTTCCACCTCACGCTGTCTATCATAATCACTATCAATTTCTTGCCATACTTAGATCACATACCTTTCATGCGATTAATAGAAAACCGTCTTCGTTTTTCTTCCACACTTCATCTCATCCCATCATAACTGCTGTATGGATTGCAATCCGCGGTGAGTTCAAGGTAGAGAGTGTTCCAAGAGAGAAAGGAGGTTGCAGTGGGAAGGCCACTAATTGCGTCCGGTTTTTGGGATTTGAGAATTGTGGGTTCCGAAGGGATGGGTCGAGCGAAG
Source organism: Multifurca ochricompacta (assembly GCA_022496185.1). Taxonomy (NCBI): domain Eukaryota; kingdom Fungi; phylum Basidiomycota; class Agaricomycetes; order Russulales; family Russulaceae; genus Multifurca; species Multifurca ochricompacta. Next base: position 51,103 of record WTXG01000098.1, read on the forward strand.
ACAGATGGTATGTATGCGAGGACACTCCAGAGAAAGGACAATCGATGAAATTCAAGCAGCTACCAAGGTATACAAGAGTGAACATGAGAGAACATGGAGGAAGACTGATCAAGAAAGTGTAAATTGAGTGAGATGAGCAGTGGAGCATCGATTCGAAAAACCAATTCTTCCAAATACTCGCTGTTCCCGATGAAATGAAAATAGATGAGAGTGGGGAGGATGGCGCGCAGCAATGTAGGTAAACCATTGTCTGCTTCCTTGATCAGGAAGAGCAATCCGGGGTTTGGGCATGATTGAAAGGAATTCAAGATTGGGCAACATAGACAAGCAAGCAATTGGCCATCACCTCAGGCGAAATATGACCAGTGATCGGTATGTCAGTAAGGTGAAGCTCTACAAGGTGACTGGTAGACGAGAGAAGCTTGGGTAATGCTGGAAATCAAATGCCTTCCAAACGAAGTTCAAGTAAACGACGGGAATATCCACCAAGAAATTCATCAGGAAGGGCTTGCGTGATCCTATCTTCTGATGAGAGTTGAAAATATGTCAGCACTGGGAATGCTTGTTGAAACATTTTGATTGTTGCGTCTGATGGTGGCCATATCGCACGCAAGGAAATCTTGCATATGCGATCAGGGTACTCGAGAGCGGCAAGAAGATTATCTTCATCTTCGAAATATTTGAAAAAGTTATTGATGGCGAGGGGCAGTGGTAGCTAACAATCAAGAATCCTCCTTAATGGGGTTCTTGATTTGCATACGAGTTGTAGTTCGAGACGACGCAGCGATGCAAATATGAGCTGTCGATATCTGCAACACACATGTACCAACATATGCAAATCCAAATAGGGCTGCCAAGGCATTATTAAATCTGGCCGATAAAAATCGAATATTTCCAGAAGGCTGTCGTCAGAGAGCGTATCCATTTCGATCCAGCCTACATCATCATAGTTGATGAGTGTGGTAATTTCTGCATGTATCAAACACACGCGACTGGATTTTCCATCCGATGACGAAGTAGAATACCCTTAAATTTCAGAAGTGCGTTGCGACATTTGTTGAGACGGAGACGGGCCAGGTGGACTCGATCTGGTCATGATATAATATAATGATGTGTCAGCAAATGATTCAGAGAGATAATTCCATACTGCACACACAACACTTTCCTTTATATATTGTCACAAGTAAATAGTGTAATTTAGTGAAAGTGGGCTAGAATGAGAGGTATCAGTGTTAGTCTGGTACGAGGAAGGCGATATGGTTAGAGCTAAACTGAAATTCACATTTAGTTCATCTTATTAAATAGCTTATCTGCTATCTAAATAATGATAATAATTATATATTGTCCGTTGCCTCTGCGCTCCCGCCCACCCGACACACTTGCTTTGAGGACCTTATGGCCAGAGTTGATGCTCCACTACTCACCTTCTTCAATATGAAACTTCACAACTTGTGTCTCGGTCGCCACTTCAATTGAGCCAATATTCTTAGATACCCCCTTTAGTACACCAAGGAAGGGCTGGTCATACTAAATGAACAGGTAACAAGTGAACAGGTCTGCACCCAACAGCCGCGTCCGTCGATCGTCAGTGAAATGCACTTTCTATTCAGATACAGCACATCACTACCAGAGGTGAGCTTTACTCTCGGATGTGGCGCACACACATAGGGGCACTGCAACCAACTTGTCATTGTCGCAGGTTCGTGGGGGAGACTGTCCTTGAGTCACGACACAACACAACACAAAATTACCACGTCAACTTCCAAAAAACGAAAACATCATTTTCGGACGCGTCACGTCGTCAGAATGCGTGAATGTGCCCGGATGATTAGGAATTATATTCTATTTGCATTGGATGGCTAATCCTGCTCAACTGCCATTTTTTGGTCGGCACACTCCAAACACTGAAGGGTCACGCGTGGCCAGGGCTGAAGTTTATCATTCTATTCTAGATTCCAGATTCTATATTCTATATTTGTTTCATGGAATCGTCAAAAGAACGCGGGATTTCAGATCTATAATTGCGTACAACTCATCGGGGAGGACACTCTATTTGAGAAACCTGGGGTATGCTACTAATAACAGCGAAAATTGTAGCACAGTATGAGACATACATAGACTGGGTTGCTTTCCGGATAGCTTCAGTATCCAGGATCTCAGAATTACCATCCGTCGGCATAAAAGAGACTGAGAAGATGGATTCTAGACGATGGTATTGCTTAACGGGTAAAAGGGTTAAGTCCATGAATTCAAGCTTGAATTTAAGGAGTGCTCTAGCTACTTGGGCAAAAAGCCTACAAATGATTTAATTGTTTACATCAGCGTACCTCCATGTGCGCTCTTCATTCCATGTGAGTGATAATTAAAATTACACAAAAGAAATCAGAGACATACTGTTACAGCGATCTCACATCAGAAGGACGGGAGCACCAAACAATGGCTGGACGGTATGTAACAGACACATTGACATCTATCATGTTGCCTCAATTGAAGTCTCTATAGCGCACATTTAAGGTAGGCTGGCGTGCAGTGACGAACTTCTCAACAGGCGCTGAATTTCGAGAGCCCTCGAAACGAAGCACCTGCAGTGCTGGTAACACTTCCATGACCGGGCCATCGGCAGCGTCTTCTAGCACAGCCGCAACGAGTGGCTCCAGAGATCCAGATACATATAGGCTACTCACAGTAGTGAAGGGGCGAAAGAGCTCAAGCCACTCTGGGACACCTATCTCCTCTTGTCTCTCTGGCTGTGGAAATTGTCCGTAGATCCTGAGCTTTTCCACGCGGGAGAAGAGAGTGGAACACTGGTTGCATATATCTGACATAGAAGAGACCTGCCAGTCGAGCGGTTTGCATGCGATCTCCAGCAATACCTCCCCAAGAGTATTCTTCAGGATGATGACAACGCTGTTCTCGAAAACATATTCCAACTCCGCGTAGGTGGGTACCCTGAGCCTTTCTGCGCGAAAGATGAACTGATGGAGTTGAGGGACGTCAAACATGAGTTGATTGAATAATTTAACGTGGAAGTAGCTGAGCGCAGGGGCATCAATACCGGCAACGACGTCTTCCAGGTACTCGCTGATGCCATGAAATGTGAATTGAGTGAGAGTGGAGAGGACAGAGCGTCTGAGTGGAGGCACACTTCTTCGATTTGGGCGGGAAGATGGAGAAGCGAACTCGATGTAAAGGGTTTTGAGCTGAGTCATCCCCGACAGGCTCGTGACAAGCGATTCGGGGGAAAAGTACCCGGCGCTTGGAATGTTCCAAAGTGTAAGGTAAACAAGGTCCTTGGTCGACAACAGAAACTTCGGCAACATAGGAAAGGGAATTCCATCGAAGAAAAGATCCGTAAGCGCGGTGCTGATTCACACAAAATTGTGCTGGGGAGGGCCGACAGTTCACCTCTATCGAAAGATGTGAGCAAAAAGTGATCGAGAACCGGAAACGGTTGCTGCTTCAGAGCCGCCAACTTGTCAAACAGTGACTCTGTTAAACTGAGTTGGATTTCATATATGCGAGCTGGGTGTTCGAGCGCGGCGATGATGTTATCTTCGTCTTTCAAAGCCGGAGGCGGGCGCCCCACGACCTCACCGTACTGTATGCTGATGGGCAACGCTGGCCAACAGTCCAGAGTTCTCCGAACGGGCGTTCCGTTTGTGCAGAGAAGTCGCAGGTCGAGACGACAGGGTGACGCGAAAATAACATATCGCCATTTCTACATACGCGGTAGCTTGTGCCATTTCCACATGTCGTCTGTTTGGTCGTTTGGAAAAGTAGAAATCCGATGACGATTGAATATTTCTAGGAGGACATCGTCAGGCAGCGAATTAATGGTCACGCATTCGTGATCCTCGCCAGTGCCTGTGGCCAGACCAAAGAGTCAGTGTTTGTTCCTGGCGCTGTGGATATGGCGTACTGTTATCATGAAGAGAGCTGCCACGCCCACCAGTTTGTTTCTTTTTGATTTTAGAGAATAGACGGCTGATTGTGCCGTGGACCCTGGAGATGACGCGAGTTGGGGAGAGTCTTAGAACACGAGAAGTACGATTCGGAGATCTGTGGATGCCTTGTCAGTTCAGCTTTGCTTTCGCAACAAGGTCTATAGAATTTTTCGGACGCACTGTTGGGAGCTCATTGATAGAACATGAAACCAAAGTGGACACGAGGCAGAGCACTGGCTCTTATATACGGTTTGGGGGCGCTTTTTTGTTGGAATATCAGCCGGGACATTGATACCGGAGATGGCGGTCCGGATTGACTATAGAACACTCGCTACTCGCTTCATAATCTCACATTTTTTGGGCAAGGACAAGGTAGGTCCCAACTTTCAAGGAAAGTTAAATTTGCTAGCATGACAAGAACACCACCCTCCTCCTATTCCTGCAACGGACCTGGGCCACCTTCAGGCCCATCTCTGAGCAGAGACCTCGCGAGCCAGGATGAGCTGACTAGGGAGCCAGGCCTATGGTAGGTGGTTTGGATCTTTGATTTCCCCCTTGTCGCTCTTTACCACCACCGCCTGTGACAGGCTGGCCCTCATGGGCTAGCCTGCCCCCTGCCCTGCCTTGGGCTTTACTTTACTTTTTCCCTCCATTGGGTTTTGTTTGGGTAGTATAATCTCTATCTCTATCTACCACCTTCCCCCCTGTTCACCCCCACAGTAGCTACTCTGTATCTGGTAGTAGCCGCGCGATTTAGGATGCATCCTTGCAAGCGCGTAATAAAGTCGAATTCAAAAAAAAAAAAGAATGGCTACGGCGCCATATTGGATTTACTATATATAGTATACCATGTTTTTTTGAATCCAACGTGCCGTGTGAAACCAGGGGCTAAATCCACGATAAAATGATTCAATTGCTTACATCAGCGTACCTCCACATCCACGTGTGCGCTCTTCATTCCATGTGAGCGGTGAGCGATAATTACATTACAATTACTGTACAGATCCAATCCGCAGTGAGTGCAAGGCAAAGTACTCCCTGGATGATGAGAGAGACGGAGAAGAGAGGGAGAGTGCGTGCCCTTTTGAGATAACTAGGTCGAATGTGAACGTATCATGCTTGAACTCGAGGAAATCGCTGCTTGTTGGTTCCGTTTGACCTTTGCGCTCGATGTCGTCAAGAAGTTCTTTTAGCATACAAAGAAAGATAAAGAAAGGGAGAGAGGTGACAATTGATTTCTGCTTCTGTTGGCTCACTGGCTGGTCTACTACAAGCATTGTATGTACCTTTATATACTTGCAGAGAGACCTGGTTATGAAGCAGAAAGAGGGTGAATTAGGATTAAAAGGAGACAAGTGAGATGATGCCAGGCAATAAAGTCGGAGATGATGTAAACGGAGGGGTGTAACGGGTGCTTCTATCTCGCGCTTGCTATGTAGATTAGATAAGATGTAGAGATCATGGTAAAACTTAGTGGTGAAAATATCCTAGTTGGAAAGCTGCCAAGAACGCAGAGATTAATGCACGCGTAAGGCTTGAAGCAGTCAGAGGACTCTGCCTTTCTTATGCAGCAAGAATAGACCTATATTGAACTTTGCTAAGAGCCTACAGCCCCAAGAGGACAAGATTAGCTGAGCCTGAGTAAATACAAAGATAAACCGCACCTACAGCCCCAAGAGGACAAGATGTGGTCTGCAGCATGCTACAGGGTGTCTTTAAATACATTCTAGTACTATCCTATGAAATACCAAAGCCGATCGAGCATGCAATGTAAATCTAAGTAGTTATTGTCCTGGATGCGTATTTTTGGCATCCCGGACCGATTGAAAACCATCCTGAGGGCATCACGCGATTGCGTGTCTTGCAGAGTTGACCTTCTTTAACTTAGATAAGATAAGGAGGAGTTCGGACCGATCTGACCCGGTCCACGCGATGCAAAGTAGTCGCTGCCCTATGCAGCAATGGACACTGATAGATACACACAGCCTTTGTTTGAGTAATACAATTTGATGATTTGATTATAGAGTGATCTAAAGTAGTCTAGTATGTATTTTAGATAATGCCAGACCGGCGGAAAGGATCGCGCGTTGGTAAATAAGATGTGTCAGGGCACTCAGGAGAGCGGGCCACTGATAACTAATTAGATTTACATCGCACGCTCGATCGGCTTTGGTATTTCATAGAGTAGTACTAGGACATATTTAAAGACACCCTGTAGCACGCTGCAGACCCCATCTTGTCCTCTTGGGGCTGTAGGTGCGCTTTATCACTTTATCTTTGTATTTACTTAGGCCCAACTAATCTTGTCCTCTTGGGGCTGTAGGCTCTTAGCAATTGTTCAATATAGGTCTATTCTTGCTGCATAAGCAAGGCAGAGTCCTCTGACTGCTTCAAGCCTTACGCGTGCATTAATCTCCGCGTTCTGGGCAGCTTTCTGACAAGGCATTTTCACCTCTAAGTTTTACCACGATCTCTACATCTTATCTAATCTACATAGCAAGCGCGGGATAGAAGCACCCGTTACAGTTATCAGTGGCTTACTCTTCTAAGTACCCTGACACATCTTGTTTACTAACGCGTGATCGTTTCTGCCAGTCTGGCATTATCTAAAATACATACTAGACTACTTTAGATCACTCTATAATCAAATCGTCAATTTGTATTACTCAAACAATGGCCGCGTGTATCTATAATGTCCATTGCTGCATAGGGCAGCGACTACTTCGCATCACGTGGACTGGGTCAGATTGGTCCAAACTCCTCCTTATCTTATCTAAGTCTAAGAAGGTCAACTTTGCAAGACACGCAATCGCGTGATGCCCTCAGGATGTTTTTCAATTGGTCCGGGATGCCAAAAATGCGCATCCAGGACAAGGGGTAGAAACCTGGCAATTAAGACGGGGAGGTAGTGAAACTGATGTAAGGAATGGACAGGCATGCGGCCTGGAATGTAATAAATATAAGATATATGAAGCTAGATTCTAAGTGCTCTAAATTCAGGAGAGACGATAGCTGGCTGCTTCATGCTTAACGCTCGAGCCATCCTTACAATTACACAAAAGAAATTAAAGATGTACTGTCACAGCGATCTCACATAAGAAGGACAGGAGCACCAAACAAAGGCCGGACGGTACGTAAGAGGCAGTTCATTGCCATCTACTATGTTGCCTCAATTGAAGTCTATATAACGCACATTTAAGGTAGGCTGGCGTGCAGTGACGAACTTCTCAACAGGAGCTGACTCTTGAGAGTCCTCGAGATAAAGCAGCTGCAGTTCTGGTAGCACTTCCATGACCAGGCCACCAGCAGCGTCTTCTAGCGCATGCGCAACGAGTGGCCCCAGATAATAAGAGACATATAGGCTTCTCACAGTAGTGAAGGGGCGAAAGAACTCGAGCCACTCTGGGACACCTATCCCGTCTTGTCTCGCTGGCCATGGAACATGTCTGAGGATGTTGAGCTCTTCCACGCGGGAGAAGAGAGTGGAAGACTGGTTGCATATCTCTGCAATAGAAGAGACCTGCCAGTCGAGCGGTTTGCATGCGATCTCTAGCGATAGGTGCCCATAAGTATCCGTCCCTCCTGGCCGAATGAGAGAGATGGAGATGCCCTTCTCGAAAGATTCCAACGTCACTCGGCTGGGTACCCTGAGCCTTTCTGTGCGAAAGATGAACTGATGGAGTTGAGGGACGTTAAAGATGGGTTGATTGAATAATTTTACGTGGAAGTAGCTGAGCGCAGGGGCATCAATACCGGCAACGACGTCTTCCAGGTACTCGCTGATGCCACGAAACCTGAATTGTGTGAGACTGGAGAGGACAGCGCGTCTGAGTGGAGGCACACTTCCTCGATTTGGATGGGAAGACGGAGAAGCGAACTCGATGTCAAGCATTTCGAGCTGAGTCATCCCCGACAGGCTCGTGACGAGCGATTCGGACGAAAAGTACCCGGCGCTTGGAATTTCCACAAGTGTAAGGTCAACAAGGCCCTTGGTCGACAACAGAAGCTTCGGCAACATAGGAAAGGGAATTCCATTGAAGAAAAGAAACCGTAAGCGCGGTGCTGATTCACACAAAATTGTGCTGGGGAGGGTCGACAATTCACCTCCATCGTGCGATATGAGCGAAAAGTACTCGAGAACCGGAAACGGTTGCTGCTTCAGAGCCGCCAACTTGTCAAATAGCGACTTTGTTAAAGTGAGTTCGATTAGATACATGCGAGCAGGGTGTTCGAGCGCGGCGATGATGTTATCTTCGTCTTTCAAAGCCGGAGGATGGAAGTCCTCGGACCCACCATACCGTATGCTGATGGGCAGCGCTGGCCAGCAGTCTAGAGTTCTCCGAACAGGCGTTCCGTATGTGCAGAAAAGTCGCAAGTCGAGACGACGGGGTGACGCGAAAATAACATATCGCCATCTTCTACACACATGCACGAGCCTGTGCCATTCCCACGTGTCGATTGTTAAGCCGTATGGAAAAGCGAAAAGCCGACAGTGATTAAATATTTCTAGGAGGACATCGTCGGGCAGTGAATTAATGGTCACGCATTCGTGATCCTCGCCAGTGCCTGTGGCCAGATTAAAGAGTCAGTGTTTGTTCCTGGCGCTGCGGATATGGCGTACTATTATCATGAAGAATGCTGCCACATCCATCAGTTTGTTTTTTTTTGACTTTAGAGAATAAACGGGGGATTGTGCCGTTGACCCTGGAGATGGCTCCAGTTGGGGAGGGTTTTAATACACGAGAAGTAGCACGATTAGGATTTGGAGATCTAGGGACGCCTTGTCAGCTCAGCTCTGGTTTCGCATCTATGGAATTGTTCGGACGCACTGTTGGGAGCTCATTGATGGAACATGGAACTAAAGTGGACACGAGGCAGAGCACTGGCTCTTATATACGGTTTGGGGGCGCTTTTTTGGGCAAGGACAAGGTAAGCGCCAACGTCAGTATTTACTAGCATGATTAGAGCGCCACATTGGGATGGACCTTTGATCAAGGCTGCACTCCCCCCTCCCCCCTGCCCAGGTACAGCCCCCTTCCTAGGGTGGGAAGAAGAAGGCCAAGACGCCCTTAGCTCAGGCCACGCCCCCTCCTACCCCTGTACGGATCTGATCCGTGGTGAGTGCAAGGCAAAGTTTTCCCTGAGTGGTGAGAGAGGTAAAGAAGAGAGGGAGAGAGCCCGCCCTTTTGAGATAACTAGATCGAATGTAAATATATTGTTCTTGAACTTTGAGGAAATCGCTGCTTGTTGGTTCCGTTTGACCTTTGCGCTCGATGCCGTCAAGAAGTTCTTTAGCACACAAAGAAAGATAGAGAAAGGGAGAGAAATGCCGTTTTATTTCTGCTTCTGTTGGCTCACTGGCTGGTCTACTACAAGCATTGTATGTACCTTTATATACTTGCAGAGAGACCTAGTTATGAAGCAGAAAGAGGGTGAATTAGGGTTGAAAGAAGATAAGGTGAGATGATGGCAGGCAATAAAGGTGGAGATGATGTAGATGGGTAGGTAGAAACCTGGCAATTAAGATGGGGAGGTAGTGAAACTGGAGTAAGGAATGGACGGGCATGGGGCCCAGAATGCAAATGTACTGATAATAGATAAGTGCTCTAATTCAGGGTTTGTAATGAAAGAGAGGCGAGGCGATAGATGGAGGTTTCATGCTCCGCCGAGCCATCCTTACACCCCCTCTCTTGCCTACTTCGCTTTGGTTGCATGCGCTCCGGCGCGTCCCAGCATTGTGATTTCCCCCTCCCGCCTGCCTGGTGCGGACCCCCCTGCTGCTCTCAAGAAGACGCCGCAGGAGCTCTGCGCCCACCTCAACACCTGCTTGGCTCAGTCCAAGCACCAGGTTCGGTTGTCTGCCGCGAGGTGGATCACCACGAACAGCCTGATCTTCACTGCCGCGGCGGATTGTTGAGCCGGTAACGGATCAGAGTTGGCCGGACCGGATCAAAAGTGACCGGTGTTGGCCGGTGCAAGATGATACTTGCACACTCGTTTATTATGATTAAGTACATTCCTTATGATCACAGCACAGCACAGTCCTTACAGTATTTAAAGACAATATTTCTGTATCTTACAAAGAGTATTTTTTGACCAGATTTATCTTTCTACCTCAGGCTGCGTTTCCACACGGATGTCTCCCCCTCCTCCCTTCACACCGCCCAGTCTCTCCTGACCAAGGAGCTGGACATATTCCTGTCAGCAGACTCCAAGGCTCCGCTTCTTACCTCCCGGCCTAACGTGCGATGATCATGCGTTACAGTCAACGGCCTCCCAACAGGGGTCTCCCTTACCTCTGTGGCTCATGCCCCTTGCGTCGTCCTTGAGGCACTGGGCAGGGACAGCCCTTCGTACCGAGGCCTTCAAGTGGCCCAGCTTCCCTCCTGGGTGCGACCCCCCTCCTCTTACACCTCTGGCTCGCTCTCCTCGGTGGCCCTTGCATTCAAGAATCAGGACGGCTCACTCCTGAAAGCGGTCCTGGCACAGCGTACCCTGTTTGCCTTTAGGCATGAGTGCACTGTGTGGTGGTGGAAAGACAAGCCCCACCAACCGTCCAAGAAGGCCACTTCCAGCCTACCTCCAGCTTGAGTCCTCTTGGACTCGCCTGGTTTATGTATAGGGTGACTCTGGCCCAGTTTTCCTTGCTACCTTTCTCTTTCATTTTGGGGTGTTCATACAGGAGTTCAGTCTCTAGATGAACAGTAGCTACTATGTACCCTGTAGTAGCCGTGCGACTTAGGCTATTCCTTGAAGCGCATATAAAATCAATTGAAAAAAAGAAACAGAAAGCCTATAAACCATGGCACCCGTGAGAATGTTTTGTTTTTGGCATAATTGCTCTACTCACTGCAGATTCTATTTCCAAGGCGGTCAGTCACCAACAGTCCTCACTACCGAATTCTGCTCCATCGCCTAACTTCACGAACACTAAATGGGCCACCACACTGCTCATATTTGACAATCATCTGTGCAGTGCTTCGAGCCTATCACAAACAGACAGTAGAGTGTCTTTTCCACCTCACGCTGTCTATCATAATCGCTATCAGTTTCTCGTCATACTTAGATCACATACTTTTCATACGATTAATAGAAAACCGTCTTTGTTTTTCTTCCACACAACATCTCATCCCATCATAACTGCTGTATGGATTGCAATCCACGGTGAGTTCAAGGTAGAGTGTGTTCCAAGAGAGAAAGGATGTTGCAGTGGGAAGGCCACTAATTGCATCCATTTTTGGAATTTGAGAATTGTGGGTTCCGAAGGGATGGGTCGAGCGAAGACAGATGGTATGTATGCGAGGACACTCCAGAGAAAGGACAATCGATGAAATTCAAGCAGCTACCAATGTATAGAAGAGCGAACACGAGAGAACATAGAGGAAGACTGATCAAGGAAGTGTAAATTGAGTGAGATGAGCAGTGGAGTATTGATTTTAAAAACCAATTCTTCCAAATACTCGCTGTTCCCGATGAAATGAAAATAGATGAGAGTGGGGAGGATGGCGCGCAGCAATGTAGGTAAACCATTGTCTGCTTCCTTGATCAGGAAGAGCAATCCGGGGTTTGGGCATGATTGAAAGGAATTCAAGATTGGGCAACATAGACAAGCAATTGGCCATCACCTCAGGCGAAATATGACCAGTGATCGGTATGTCAGTAAGGTGAAGCTCTACAAGGTGACTGGTAGACGAGAGAAGCTTGGGTAATGCTGGAAATCGAATGCCTTCCAAACGAAGTTCAAGTAAACGACGGGAATATCCACCAAGAAACCCATCAGGAAGGGCTTGCGTGATCCTATCTTCTGATGAGAATTGAAAATATGTCAGCACTGGGAATGCTTGTTGAAACATTTTGATTGTTGCGTCTGATGGTGGCCATGTCGCACGCAAGGAAATCTTGCATATGCGATCAGGGTGCTCGAGAGCGGCAACAAGATTATCTTCATCTTCGAAATATTTGAAAAAGTTATTGATGACGAGGGGCAGTGGTAGCTAACAATCAAGAATCCTCCTCACTGGGGTTCTTGATTTGCATACAAGTTGTAGTTCGAGACGACGCAGCGATGCGAATATGAGCTGTCGATATCTGCAACACACATGTACCAACATATGCCAATCCAAATAGGGCTGCCAAGGCATTATTAAATCTGGCCGATAAAAATCGAATATTTCCAGAAGGCTGTCGTCAGAGAGCGTATCCATTTCGATCCAGCTTACATCGTCATAGTCAGTGAGTGTAGTAATTTCTGTATGTATCAAACATACCTGACTAGATTTTCCATCCGATGACGAAGTAGAATGTGCCTGTCGCCCTTAAATCCTAGAAGTTGCGTTGTGACATTTGTTGAGATGGAGATGAGCCGGGTGGACTCGATCTGATGGTTATAATAGTATGTGTCAGCAAATAACTCAGAGAGATAATTCCATAGCACGCACAACACTTTCCTTTATATTTTGTCACAAGTAAATAGTGTAATTTAGTGAAAGTGGGCTAGAATGAGAGGTATCAGTGTTAGTCTGGTACGAGGAAGGCGATATGGTTAGCTAAACTGAAATTCACATTTAGTTTATCTTATTAAATAGCTTATCTGCTATCTAAATAGTGATAATAATTATATATTATCCGTTGCCTCTGCGCTCCCGCCCACCCGACACACTTGCTTTGAGGACCTTATGGCCAGAATTGATGCTCCACTCTACACACCCTTCTTCAATTTGAAACTTCACAACTTGTGTCTCGGTCGCCACTTCAATTGAGCCAATATTCTTAGATACCCCCTTTAGTACACCAAGGAAGGGCTGGTCATACTAAATGAACAGGTAACAAGTGAACAGGTCTGCACCTCACAGCCGCGTCCATCGATCATCAATGAAATGGACTTTCCATTCAAATACAGTACATCACTACCAGAGGCGAGATTTACTCTCGGATGTGGTGCACACACATATGGGCACTGCAACCAACCTGTCATTGTCGTAGGTTCGTGCTTACGCCAAGTAGGTGGATCAACGTGGGTGAGACTGTCCTTGAGTCATGACACAACACAACACAAAATTACCACGTCAACTTCCAAAAAACGAAAACATCATTTCCGGACGCGTCACATCGCCAGACTGCGTGAATGTGCCCAGATGATTAGGAATTCTATCGTATTTGCATTGGATGGCTAATCCTGCTCAACTGCCATTTTTTGGTCAGCACACTCCAAACACTGAAGGGTCACGCGTGGCCAGGGCTAAAGTTTATCATTCTATTCTAGATTCCAGATTCTATATTCTATATTTGTTTCATGGAATCGTCAAAAGAACGCGGGATTTCAGATCTATAATTGCGTACAACTCATCGGGGAGGACACTCTATTTGAGAAACATGGGGTATGCTACTAATAACAGCGAAAATTGTAGCACAGTATGAGACATACATAGACTGGGTTGCTTTCCGGATAGCTTCAGTATCCAGGATCTCAGAATTACCATCCGTCGGCATAAAAGAGACTGAGAAGATGGATTCTAGACGATGGTATTGCCTAACGGGTAAAAGGGTTAAGTCCATGAATTCAAGCTTGAAATTAAGGAGTGCTCTAGCTACTTGGGCAAAAAGCCTACAAATGATTTAATTGTTTACATCAGCGTACCTCCATGTGTGCTCTTCATTCCATGTGAATGATAAATAAAATTACACAAAAGAAATTAGAGATGGACTGTTACAGCGATCTCACATCAGAAGGACGAGGGCACCCAACAATGGCCAGACGGTATGTAACAGGCAGGTCATTGAAATATATCATATTTCCACAATGGGAGGGGTCCATAGCACACATCTAAGGTAGGCTGATCGGGGAGCTGGCGTGCGGTGACGAACTTCTCAACAGGCGCTGACTCTCGAGAGTCCGTGAAACGAAGCAGCCGCAGTGCTGGTAACACTTCCATGACCGGGCCATCGGCAGCGTCTTCTAGTGCATGCGCAACGAGTGGCCCCAGAAATTCAGAGACATATAGGTTATTCACAGTAGTGAAGGGGCGAAAGAGCTCGAGCCACTCTGTGGCACCTATCTCCTCTTGTCTCCCTGGCAGTGGAAAATGTCTGATGATTTTGAGCTTTTTTACGCGGGAGAAGAGAGTGGAACACTGGTTGCATATCTCTGCCAAAGAAGAGACCTGCCAGTCGAAAGGTTTGCATGGGATCCACAGCGATAGGTGCCCAGGAGTGTCCGTCCCTACTGGCTGGACGAGGGTGATGGAGACGCCATTCTCGAAAGAGTCCAACCTCGCTCGGCTGGGTACCCTGAGATTTTCTGTGCGAGAGATGAACTGATGGAGTTGCGGGACGTCAAACATGAGTTGATTGAATAATTTTACGTGGAAGTAGCCGAGCGCGGGGGCATCAATACCGGCAACGACGTCTTCCAGGTACTCGCTGATGCCATGAAATCTAAATTGAGTGAGAGTGGACAGGACGGCGCGTCTGAGTGGAGGCACACTTCTTCGATTTGGGCGGGAAGATGGAGAAGTAAACCCGATGTAAAGCGTTTTGAGTTGAGTCATCCCCGACAGGCTCGTGACAAGCGATTCGGGCGAAAAGTACCCGGTGCTTGGAATGTCCCGAAGTGTAAGGTCAACAAGGTCCTTGGTCGACAACAGAAGCTTCGGCAACATAGAAAAGGGAATTCCATTGAAGAAAAGAATCCGTAAGCGCGGTGCTGATTCACACAAAATTGTGCTGGGGAGGGCCGACAGTTCGCCTCTATCGAAAGATGTGAGCAAACAGTGCTCGAGAACCGGAAATGGTTGCTGCTTCAGAGCCGCCAACTTGTCAAACAGTGACTTTGTTAAAGCGAGTTGGATTTCATATATGCGAGCAGGGTGTTCGAGCGCAGCGATGATGTTATCTTCGTCTTTTAAAGCCGGAGGCGGGCGCCCCGCGACCTCACCGTACTGTATGCTGATGGGCAACGCTGGCCAGCAGTCCAGAGTTCTCCGAACAGGCGTTCCGTGTGTGCAGAGAAGTCGCAGGTCGAGACGACAGGGTGACGCAAAAATAACATATCGCCATCTTCTACATACGCGGGTGAGCCTGTGCCATTGCCGCATTTCGTCTGTTGGGTCATTTGGAAAAGCGGAAAGCCGATGACGATTGAATATTTCCAAGAGGACATCGTCAGGCAGCGAATTAATGGTCACGCAGTCGCGATCCTCGCCAGTATCTGTGGCCAGATTAAAGAGTCAGTGTTTGTTCCTGGCGCTGCGGATATCGCGTACTGTTATCATGGAGAACGCTGCCACGCCCATCGGTTTGTTTCTTTTTGATTTTAGAGAATAGACGGCTGATTGTGCCGTGGACCCTGGAGATGACGCGAGTTGGGGAGAGTCTTAGAACACGAGAAGTACGATTCGGAGATCTGTGGATGCCTTGTCAGTTCAGCTTTTCTTTCGTAACAAGGTCTATAGAATGTTTTGGACGCACTTTTGGGAGCTCATTGATAGATCATGGAACCAAAGTGGGTACAAGGCAGAGCATTTATACCGGAGATGGCGGTCCGGATTGACCATTGAACACTCGCTTTATAATCTCGTACATGGGAGGTCCCAACTTTCAAGGAAAGTTAAATTTGCTAGCATGACAAGAGCACCACCCTCCTCCTATTCCACCTTCAGGCCCATCTCTGAGCAGAGACCTCGCGAGCCAGGATGAGCTGACTGGGGAGCTAGGCCTATGGTAAGTGGTTTGGCTCTTTGATTTCCCCCTTGTCATTCTTTACCACCATCGCCTGTGACAGGCCGGCCCTCACGGGCTAGCCTGCCCCCTGCCCTGCCTTGGGCTTTACTTTACTTTCTCCCTCTGGGTTTTGCTTGGGTAGTATAATCTCTATCTCTATCTACCTCCTTCCCCCCTGTTCACCCCCACAGTAGCTACTCTGTACCTGGTAGTAGCTGTGCGATTTAGGATGCATCCTTGCAAGCGCGTAATAAAGTCGAATTCAAAAAAAAAAAGAATGGCTAGGGCGCCATATTGGATTTACTATATATAATATACCATGTTTTTTTTGAATCCAATTTATTACGCGCTCCAGGACATGCCTAAGTCGCGTGGCTACTACAGAGTACATAGTAGCTACTGTTCATGATCGTTACATTAATGGGAGACGGCATTCCCGTGTGAAAACCCCGAAGGGAAAGAGCGAATAGATGGTAAGGAAAAGGGGGTTTTTTTTTCCTCCCAAAAGGGCCGGTAGGAATTAGAGAGGAGAGAAGGGAGGACTCACCTCCATCAAAGTACCCGGGCTCTCCACAGAACCTATCCCGGCTCCAGAGGTCATGGTGGCACGGATGGCCGAAACGCCGCGCAAGTCTCCTGGAGGAAGCCCAAGAGGGCTGCCAAGTGACAAGGTGTGTTGTAGATCTGCAACCATGTGAGGCCGGTAGCAGACCAGGATGGATGTGAGGCCCCTGTAAGGGGTAATGGAGAAGGAGGTGAGAGGCAGTTGCCTCAAAGGAGGGCGAGCAGGCGCAAAGCTTGGAGGCGGGGGGGAGATCCTTGCGGAAGCGCAGTAAAGGAGTGGCCAGTTGCAAGGCGCATGGAGGTGGTGGTGGTGTGCCGTGTAAAATCTTAACCCCTCGCTAAAATGATTGTATTGCTTACATCAGCGTGCCTCGACATGCGCTCTTCATTCCATGTGAGTGAGTGATAATATTACAATTACACAAAAGAGATTAGAGATGTACTGTTACAGCGATCTCACATACGAAAGGAGGCGAGCACCTAACGATGACTGGGCGGTACGTAGGTCTCCATAGTGCACATTTAAGGTAGGCCGGCGTGCAGTGACGAACTTATCAACAGGCACTGACTCTCGAGAGTCCTCGAAACGAAGCAGCCGCAGTGCTGGTAACACTTCCATGACCGGGCCATCGGCAGCGTCTTCTAGCACAGCCGCAACGAGTGGCCCCAGAAATTCAGAGACATATAGGCTACTCACAGTAGTGAAGGGGCGAAAGAACTCAAGCCACTCTAGGACACCAATCTCCTCTTGTCTCGCTGGCTGTAGAAAATATGCGCGGATTTTGAGCTCTTCCACGCGGGAGAAGAGATTGGAACACTGGTTGCATATCTCTGCCATAGAAGAGACCTGCCAGTCGAGAGGTTTGCATGCGATCTGCAGCGATAGGGGCCCACGAGTATCCGCCCCTCCTGGCTGAGCGAGGGTGATGGAGACGCCGTTCTTGGAAGAGTCCAACGTCACTCTGCCGAATCCCCTAAGCTTTTCTGCGCGAGAGATGAACTGATGGAGTTGAGGGACGTCAAACATGAGTTGATTGAATAATTTTACGTGGAAGTAGCCGAGCGCGGGGGCATCAATACCGGCAACGACGTCTTCCAGGTACTCGCTGATGCCACGAAATGTAAATTGAGTGAGAGTGGAGAGGACGGCGCGTCTGAGTGGAGGCACACTTCTTCGATTTGGGCGGGAAGATGGAGAAGCGAAGTCGATGTAAAGCGTTTTGAGCTGAGTCATCCCCGACAGGCTCGTGACGAGCGATTCGGGCGAAAAGTAACCGGAACTTGGAATCATCATAAGTTGAAGGAGAACAAGGTCCTTGGTCGACAACAGAAGCTTCGGCAACATAGGAAAGGGAATTCGATCGAAGAAAAGAACCCGTAAGCGCGGTGCTGATTCACACAAAATTGTGCTGGGGAGGGCCGACAGTTTTCCCCCACCGCGCGATATGAGCAAAAAGCGCTCGAGAGCCGGAAACGGTTGCTGCTTCAGAGCCGCCAACTTGTCAAATAGTGAATTTGTTAAAGCGAGTTGGATTTTAGACGTGCGAGCAGGGTGTTCGAGAGCAGCGATGATATTATCTTCGTCTTTTAAAGTCAGAGATGTGCGCTTTCTGACCTCACCGTACTGTATGCTGATGGGCAACGCTGGCCAGTAGTCCAGAGCTCTCCGAACAGGCGTTCCGTATGTGCAGAGAAATCGCAGGTCGAGACGATGGGGTGACGCGAAAATAAGATATCGCCATCTTCTACACACGTGCGTGAGCCTGTGCCAGTCCCACGTGTCGACTATTAGGCCGTTTGGAAAAAAGAAAAGCCGATGGCGATTGGATATGTCTAGGAGGACATCGTCGGACAGCGAATTAATGGCGGAAAGCCGACAACGATTGAATATTTCTAGGAGGATATCATCGGACAGCGAATTAATGGGCACGCATTTGTGATCCTCGCCAGTGCCTGTGGCCAGACAAGAGTCAGTATTTGTTCCTGGCGCTGCGGATATGGCGTACTATTATCATGAAGAGAGCTGCCATGCTCGCCAGTTTTTTTCTTTTTGGCTTTAGGGAATAGACAGCGGATTGCGTCGTCGACACTAGAGATGACGCGAGTTGGGGAGAGTCTTAGAACACGAGAAGTACAATTCGGAGATATGCAGATGCCTTGTCAGTTCAGCTTTGCTTTCGCAACAAGGTCTATAGAATTGTTCGGACGCACTGTTGGGAGCTCATTGATGGAACATGGAACCAAAAGTGGATACAAGGCAGAGCACCAGCTCTTATATACGGTTTGGGGGCGCTTTTTTGTTGGAATAGCAACCGGGACATTGATACCGGAGATGGGGGCCCGGATAAACTATCAGTCTGTAGTAGAAGACTGAGCTAAGTCTTTGGGTAAGGACAAGGTAGGTCCCAACGTCAGTATCATTTTACCACAGAGAATGAGGGGAAATAATAATAGAAAACAACTCTACTCCCGCCACACAACCTCCACTGCTCTCAGGTGGGCAGTTGTTCATGCCTTCGTGAGCGACTACACCCAATGATTCAGTACTGGACATCCCACGTGACCTCTTCCCTTCACTGAATGGGCATCCTAGGACGCGGGTTCCTTGGCATGGGATGCATGGCTGTGGCGGGGGCTATTTCCTCTTATCGAGCACAAAAGTTCATATGAAATGATGCGTCCCGGAGGACAACCAGGGATTGAAGGAAGCGGGGTTTGACGTGCGTCACACCGTGCTCACTCACTTTTTCGCAGGAACAGGAACAAATAGACACATACAGACACAAACACAGTTGAGTTGAGGCCCATCATCAAGCTAACTCGCTGGTGCTACTTGGAGTTCACCCCATCACCATCATCACCTCTTTCGGGGAATGATCTTCTAATGATCACACAGGAGATCGATTTTGTGAGAATATACCTGCGATGTAAGGAAGTCAGAAAGATAAGGGTAAGTTGACGTTCATCTGCAAGCTCGTTAACCTATCTGTATTCATGGAGGGGGATTGCTACATAAAATACAACTGCCTTTGGGTAATCCACTCTGCAGGCGGGTGTAAAAGCTTGCTTTTTTAAAAATGATACATTGTAGGAGTTCTAATTAGGTGCAAACCACCAATCTAAACTCCGAGAAAATTATAACACAGTGATGCGGGGTGGAGGTGAAGGTATTCACGCTTGCTCTCTACTCTACAAGGTCGACTTTGCTGCTACTACTGCCGACTGTATTGGCAACTCAGTTCCCCTTTATTGGACTGGACCTTAAAACTGGAAATAACACCAGTACCCTACTGTACGGATCCGATCCATGGTGAGTGCGAGGCAAAGTGTTCCCAGGAGGAGAGAGGCAGAGGGGAAGAGAAAGAGAAGAGGGAGCCCTGAGATAACTAAGTCTTCAAATTGAGGGGGTATCGTGCTTGAATCTGCGAATACACTGCTAGCTGGTTCTGTTCTACCTTGCGCTTGGACATCATTGAGGAGTTCTTGAGCACTCTTGTACGGATCCAATCCGCAGTGAGTGCAAGGCAGAGTGTTCCTGAGGTGAGAGAGATAGAACGGTGGAAGAAAGTGATGAAGGAGCCCCAGAGATAACTAAGACTTCGAAGGAGGGTTTATCGTGCTTGAACTGATGCGATTCTACTGCTTGCTGGTTCCGTTTAACCTTGCGCTCGATGCCATCAAGAAGTTTTTTAGCACACAACAAAGGATAGAGAAAGGGAGAGATAATGCCATTTGATTTCTGCCCCTGTTGGCTCATTGGCTGGTCCACTACAAGCATTACTGTATGTACCCTTATATACTTGCAGAGAGACCTAGTTATGAAGCAGAAAGAGGATGAATTAGGATTGAAAGGAGACAAGTGAGATGAACAGATTGTAACAAACACAGTCAGACATGTGAACATAACCTCTGGGAGAAAATGTAACCGGCAGTCTATATCTTCCAAAAGCCGAAGAGAGACAAGGTCCCTGGCAGACAAAATACATCATTGGGAAAGGACAGGCGCTATCGTATCCCCCCGACCCAAAGCCAAAGATACGTACTCCTGCATGACAATGACAAGATATTTTACCTCGTCTTCGGGACTTGAAGGCTTGAGAACCTACGTTGTCATAATAGTTTACAATGATAGGTAAAGCCGATCAACAATCCAGGTTTCCCCTCATGGGCGTTCCGAGTCGGTGTAAGTGACGCAAATACGATAACTCGTCATCTTCTGCACACATAGACTAGTATGTGCCATTCCCATGGTAGTCAATCGATAAAACAGCACAACAATTCCAAAAAAAGATTGTCGGGAAGCATGTCAATTGTCACATGTAGCTAGTGTTGTGACGGCCCCGGCTCGGCCTGAAGCCGCGGCTTAGGCTCGGCTTTTAGCGGCTCAGGCTTGTCAAAACTCAAGCCTGGGCCGTAGCGACGGCTTCCGGCCGGCTTAGGCCCGGCTTAGGCCTAAGCCGCGGCTTTACAAGTTTTAGTTTGGATCTTCTGATCGCTTTTACTCTGCATTTCTGAAGGACTTGTAGTTTACATTATATCAACCCCTGGCCACTGCTTTGGCCTTCTGCCATATTATGTCTCCTATTTAACTCATGTAACATAAATTGTCTTAGTTTAGCTTGTATCAATAACAAGTGTTTGTAACAGGTGCTTCTATCCCATGCTTGCTATGTAGATAAGATAAGATGTTGAGATCGTGGTGAAACTAAGAGTGAAAATCCAGCCAGAATAGACCTTTAAATAAGTTCTAGTACTATTCTACGAAATACCAAAGCCGATCGAGCGTGCAATGTAAATCTAATTAGTTATCAGTGGCTTACTCTTCTAAGTACCCTGACACATCTTGTTTATTAACGCGCAATCGTTTCTGCCAGTCTGGCATTATCTAAAATACATACTAGACTACTTTAGATCACTCTATAATCAAATCATCGAATTGTATTACTCAAACAAAGGCCGCGTGTATCTATCAGTGTCCATGTGTAGGGCAGCGACTACTTGGCATCGCGTGGACTGGGTCAGATCGGTCCGAACTCCTTCTTATCTTATCTAAGTCTAAGAAGGTCGACTCTGCAAGACGCGCAATCGCGTGACACCCTCAGGATGGTTTTCAATCAGTCTGGGATGCCAAAAAATGCGCATCCAGGACATGTACTATATCAGCTACTAAGTTAAAGTAAACAAATGTATTATCTTGCAATGTGATTTAATCACATGATCAATCTGAGATGTATATACTCAGTATTTTAATTAATGTGAGACATGTTTTTATCTCATCAATTGTTTTATCTAAACACAATCACAATTATGTTGCTATCTCTGTACTGGTATTCTGGTTCAACAGTTTGCAAAAATCCGGATAGAAAGCGTGACTCAGCCACCAAAAGCCGCGGCCTAAGCCGCGGCTTCAGGCTTTCCAAACCTAAAGCCTGAGCCGTAGGCCGCTGGAAGCCGTTTTCACGGCCTATGTCGGCCCGGCTTTTTCCGGCTCAGAAACGGCCGGCTTACGGCTTTGAGCCGAGCCGTGCACATCACTACATGTAGCAACTGTCGCGAAAATCATAGCTCATTATGAGACATACATGGTTCCCTTGCTGCAAATTTGGACAGCTTCACTATTAAAGATCTCAGAATTACCATCCGTCAGCATAAAAGAGACTGAGAGAATGAATTTTGGACGATGCTATTGCTTGGCGGGTAAGAGGGTTAAGTCCACAAATTCAAGCTTGAATTCAAGGAGTGCTCTAGTTACTTGGGCAAAAAGCCTACAGATGAATTAAGTGTTTACATCAGCGTGCCTCCACGTGCACTCTTCATTCCATGTGAGTGATAATTAAAATTACACAAAAGAAATTAGAGATGGACTGTTACAGCGATCTCACATAAGAAGGACGAGAGCACCCAACAATGGCCGGACGGTAGATAACAGGCAGGTCATCGAAATCTACCATGTTACCACAATGGGAGGTGTCCATAGTGCACATCTAAGGTAGGCTGATCGGGGAGCTGGCGTGCAGTGACAAACTTCGCAATAGGTGCTGACTTTCGAGAGCCCTCGAAATGAAGGAGCCGCAGTGCTGGTAACACTTCCATGACCGGGCCATCGGCAGCGTCTTCTAGTGCATGCGCAACGAGTGGCCCCAGATATTCAGATACATGTAGGTTACTCACAGTAATGAAGGGGCGAAAGAGCTCGAGCCACTCTAGGACACCTATCTCCTCTTGTCTCGCTGGCTTTGGAAAATGTCCGCGAATGTTAAGCTCTCCTACGCAGGAGAAGAGAGGGGAACACTGATTGCATATCTCTGCCATAGAAGAGACCTGCCAGTCGAGAGGTTTGCATGCGATCCGCAGAGTTAGGCGCCCAGGAGTGTCCATCTCTCCTAACTCAGAGAGGGTGATGTAGACGCCAAAGTCAAAAGATTCCAACGTCGCTTTGCCGAATCCCATGAGATTTTCTGCGCGGGAGATAAACTGATGGAGTTGAGGGACATCAAAGATGAGTTGATTGAATAATGTTGCGTAGAAGTAGTCGAGCGCGGGAGCGTCAATACCGGCAATGAGGTCTTCCAGGTACTCGCTGGTGCCACGAAATATGAAATGTTGAGAGTGAAAAGGACAGCGCGTCTGAGTGGAGGCGCACTTTTCTGATTTGGGCGGGAAGACGGAGAAGCGAAGACGATCCAAAGCATTTTGAGCTGAGTCATCCCCGACAGGCTCGTGACGAGCGATTCGGGCGAGAAGTACCCGGCGCTTGGAATTCCATAAGTCGAAGGTCAACAAGGTCCTTGGTCGACAACAGAAGCTTTGGCAACATAGGAAAGGGAATTCCATTGAAGAGAAGAACCCGTAAGCGCGGTGCTGACTCACACAAATTTATGCTGGGGAGGACCGATAGTTCACCTCCATCGTGAAATATGAGCGAAAAGTACTCGAGAGCCGGAAATGGTTGCTGCTTCAGAGCCGCCAACTTGTCAAATAGTGACTTTGTTAAAAAGAGTTTGATTTTATACGTGCGAGCAGGGTGTTCGAGTGCAGTGATGATGTTATCTTCGTCTTTCAAAGCCGGAGGCGTGCGCTCCATGACCCTACCGTACTGTATGCTGATGGGCAACGCTGGCCAACAGTCCAGAGTTCTCCGAACGGGCGTTCCATCTGTGCAGAGAAGTCGCAGGTCGAGACGACGGGGTGACGCGAAAATAAGATATCTCCATCTTCTACATATGTGCGTGAGCCTGTGCCATTCCCACATGTCGTCTGTTGGACCATTTAAAGTGAAGAGCCGATGACGATTGAATATTTCTAGAAGGACATCGTCGGGCAGCGAACTAATGGTCACGCATTCGTGATCCTCACTAGTGCCTGTGGCCAGACCAAAGAGTCAGTGTTTGTTCCTGGCGCTGTGGATATGGCGTACCGTTATCATGAAGAATGCTGCCACGCCCACCAGTTTGTTTCTTTCTGATTTTAGAGAATAGACGGCTGATTGTGCCGTTGACCCTGGAGATGATCCCAGTCGGGGAGAGTTTTAGAGCATGAGAGGTAGCATGATTAGGATTTGGAGATCTGGGGACGCCTTGTCAGTTCAGCTTTGCTTTCGCAACAAGGTCTATAGAATTGTTCGGACGTACTGTTGGGAGCTCATTGATGGAGCATAAGTGGACACGAGGCAGAGCACCGGCCTGTTACGTTAAATGCTCGATGGCTGTACATTTAGTTTATTAATTATTTTATTAATTTCTTTCTCTTGCTTCCTCTTTGTTAGCGTTCATTCCATGTCATTCCACCTACTTGTCATCGCTAAGTAACATCGTACCTCTGAACTATATAAATACAGTAGAGACAAAGCGCAAAGACTGAGCTCTTGTATCTACAAGCTTAGTTAACTCCAGAAATCCAACTCCCTTCTTGCTTCTGCATTGCGTGCTCGAGCATTATCTCATCATCAGAACTGTCAAGTTTATCTTTGACAATCGAACTATACGCAGAACGGTCAGCCACCGTAACAGGCTCTTATATACGGTTTGGGGGCGCTTTTTTAGGCAAGGACAAGGTAGGCGCCAACTTCAGTATCAAGAGAAATTACATTTGCTAGCATGACTGCTAGTTAGTGATGTGCCTGGCCCGGCTCAAAGCCGGAAGCCGGGCCAAGCCGGGCCTGTTTGGGCCGGGCCAAGCCAGGCCGTTGTGACGGCCCAGCAAGGGCTTTGGCCCGGCTCAGAGAAACTAAAAGCCAAAGCCGCCGGCTCAGGCTGCGGCTTTCAACAGCACATACAAGTGCAAAAGCAATCATCAAAATCAGTACAAATCTGATCACAAAGTGGTTGATTTGGCTCACGTGATCATGTTTATTGTGGCATTTCAAACTTTTTTTCGATATAGCTTTGCAATACGTAACACACTAAGTCATATTTGGATTAGCTGAACTATAACTACTAGTTATATGTCATAAAATTTTCTCTGCCAAAAGCCGTGGCTTGGGCCAAGCCGGGCCAGGGCCAAGCCGTCTGTGGCGGCTTTGGCTCGGCCCAGACTTCAGGAAAGCTGGAGCCGCCCCAGGCCGAGCCAAAGCCGCGGCTTTTGGGCCAAGCCGGGCCGGAACATCACTACTGCTAGTAGGGTGTCACATTGGGATGGACCTTTGATCAAGGCTGCACTCCCCCATCCCCTGCCCACCTCCTACTGTGACCCCCTCTGCCCAGGTACAGCCCCCTTCCCAGGGTAGGAAGAAGAAGGCCAAGACGTCCTTAGCCCAGGCCACGCCCCTCCTGCCTCTGCTGCAGTTTCAGCCTCGCCCCCTCCTACACCCTCCCTTGCTTCCTTCGCCTTGATTGCACGCGCTCCGGCGCGTCCCAGCGTTGTAATTTCCCCCTCCCGCTTGCCTGGTGCGGACCCCCCTGGTGCTCTCAAGAAGACGCCGCAGGAGCTCTGCACCCACCTCAACACCTGCTTGGCCCAGTCCAAGCACTAGGTTCGGTTGTCTGCCGCGAGGTGGACCACCAAGAACAACCTGGTCCTCACTGGTGCGGCAGATGTCTCTGCCTCCTCCCTCCACACCGCCCAGTCTCTCCTGACCAAGGAGCTGGACATATTCCTGTCAGCGGACTCCAAGGCTCCGCTTCTTACCTCCTCCCGGCCTAACGTGAGATGGTCACGTGTTACGGTCAACGGCCTCCTAACGGGGGTCTCCCTTACCTCCGTGGCTCATGTCCCTTGGGTCATCCATGAGGTGCTGGGCAGGAACAACCGTTCGTACCGAGGCCTTCAAGTGGCCCAGCTTCCCTCCTGGGTGTGACCCCCCTCCTCCTACACCTCCGGCTTGCTCTCATCGGTGGCTCTTGCATTCGAGAATCAGGACAGCTCGCTCCCGAAAGCAGTCCTGCACTGCGCACCCTGTTTGCCTTTGGGCATGAGTGCACTGTGTGGTGGTGGATAGACAACCCCCGGCAACTGTCCAAGAAGGCCACTTCCAGCCTACCTCCAGCTTGAGTCCTCTTGGACTCGCCTGGTTTATGTATAGGGTGACTCTGGCCCAGTTTTACTTACTTGCTACCTTTCTTAATTTCCCTTTGGGATTTTCATACAGGAGTTCAGTCTCTCATTACGGGCATACATGAAGAGTAGCTACTATTTACCCTTAGTAGCCGCGCGACTTGGGCTAGTCCTTGAAGCGCATTTATTATTGATTCAAAAGAAAAAAGGAAAGCTGATACATGGCCTAAAGAACGCAGCCTGAGGTTAGATAATCCAAACTACCTAGAATGGTAGTTATAATTCAGTTATGATGGTCAGAACTGAAGTGAACTGTACAGTGAGAGTGTCTTTAAATACTGTAAAAGAGTGTGCTTATAGTAACCAAGACAATAAAGGATTGTGTCTAATCAAGTAAGGTATCAAGGTATTCACAGGAAGATGAAACACAGTCCTAGTGCTACTGCACAAGACACAACTTGCTTGTTAGTACTGCACACTTAGCGATTGATCCGACCTGGCCATATTGATCCATTTCTGACATCCCCCCGTGATTGAGACAATCCTGGATTAGATAAGCCCTAGTCCAGTGATGAAGTCTTGGAGTTGCGTATGCGCGTGTGGTTTTGTGAATCCATCAGCCAGCATTTCTCCAGTGGGTGTTCTGATTAGATCGATGTGTCCCTGTTTGACGTATTTGCGAATGGCATGGAATTTGATAGCAATGTGTTTGGATCTTCGCCCGGTCATGGGGTTGAGAGCCAAGTCGACTGCCCCTTTGTTATCGCCATGTAAGGGAATCGGATCTGTAACATCGTAGCCAAGTTCCGAGAGGAAACTCCGGTACCAAGTGGCTTGATTTGCCGCTTCGGCAAGTGCCATGTACTCTGTGTGAGTGGTGCTTTGGGCGACAGTCTTCTGCTTACGCGAGGTCCAAGAGATGGATGAGTCAGCGAGTAAGAAGACATAGCCCGTGTTACGTCCGGTGCGGGACGTTCCACACAACTTGTGTGACAGCGTGATACGGGGGTTCAGATAAGAGACCAATAAGGCCTCTTGGAGTGAAGGATGACGAGTCAAAGTCAAAGAGGCTGTACTCTAAGACGATGGTGAGCGGAGAGTGCCAAAAGCACCGAGACAAGAAGACGTTCGAGAATCAAAGGAGAGTCCAGAAGACTAGCACCGATGTATTCAATAAGTCGAGTCTGAGCTTTACAGTGTAGGCTACAGTGGACTTATATACGTAAGGAAACGGGCGTCTGTTGATAAGGAATCACGGAGTCAAGTGGGCCCAAATATCTGGAAGCGGAGGGCGTAAAGCCTGGCTTCTACTGATAGGGAACTAAGTAAGTGTCCAGTCGTACGATAAGGCGATAAGCGATAAGCAGTGATAAGAGTCCGTAAACATAAGCAAACTGTTACGTCTGGTGTGAGACGTTCTGCACGACTTGTGTGACAGCGTTGTACAGATGTTCAGATAAGAGGTCAATAAGGCCTCTTGGAGTTTAAGATGGATGAGTCAAAGTCAACGGGGCTGCTCCCGAGTGACAATGTTGAGCGGAAAGTGCCAAAAGCACTGAGACGGTTGAGTCAGAGGTTTCAAGGGGAAGTCCAGAAGACAAACACCGATGTATTCAATAAGTCGAGTCTGAGGTCTACAAGGTAGCTACAGCGGACTTATATACGTAATTGAATGGGCGTCTATAGATAAGATAACGGAGTCAAGTGGGCCCGAATATACGAAAGCGGAGGGCGTAAAGCCTGGCTTCTGATAGGGGATTAAGTAAGTGTCCGGTCGTAAAGATAAGGGATAAGATAAGAGTCCAAACACAAGTACAGTAACACAAACATGGACAAAGGCAATCACGGGGAGGGGAGTAGGGCACGTGAAGGATCCCACGATGGAGACGTGATCTGATAATGTAAAGTAGATGGCAAGGAAGGGTCGTCGTTCGGTAAGAGAAAGAAAACAGGAAGAGACGGGGTTCGTAACATCACCCCCTCTTCTGGTTCTAGCAGACCTGGCTAGAAACGACTCGTACCGTCATCATCCTGTATCAACTCCAAGTAATCGTCGGCTACATTACAATCATCCATCGTGTAGTTCTCCTTGTCCGAGTCCTGCGGACATTGGTGGGTACGAAGGAACCCATACAGACTGCGCTGACCGCATAGGCGGCACATGTCGTAGATCAGGCAGTCCAACTCGCGGTGCCCCGAGTTATGGCAGAGGCACTTGCCGCACCATCCCGACGGATTGACGATCGTCGGGGCGACTCCTATATGGCGAAAGATGCAGAACCGGCTCCAATGGAGGTTGCTGCGACAATGCCGGCACCACTTGCGATTCAGGGGGCAGTTCCAGCTGATGTGATACTTGCTATCACATCGCCAGCACGTCTCCCCACGAGGATTCTCATGCATGCGCAGCATCTCGAACCGATTCGGTAGCAACACCGGGGCAGCCCCCAATGATCGTGGGGGTAGGGGTCGAGCATATGTATCGGCGTACCTCTCGGCAATCGTCTGGTAGGCGTCTCCTATCTCCAGCCTCTTCCTGATCTCCACCAACTCCTGTTCCACCTGGAACATCCCATTCGTCAGTCTTGCCATCATCTTCGCATGCTCTTTATACTGTCTGTTGAGTGTTGTGCGCAGTGTCAGGTTCTTCCGCAGTCTCATCACTTCGGCTTTGAGACGCGGAAGGCACATGTCGTTGAGCACCTCGTCGATGGCAAACGCGCGGGAGTCTTCAGCAGCCAGATGTCCCAGCTGCTCGTCAGTCAGGGTGTGGTGAAGACGTCCGGTATACCTTTCCTCTAAATAGACCGGGGCCCCATAGACAGGGCCATCCTTCTTCATACACCCAGTGACATCCATTCCTCCATTAGTATAAAATATGTATTTGGCAATGGCAGTGGTTCCGTCTGCCATGGTGATCTCGAGAGGGAAATAGGTCGATGAGTTGGGATTGTTAGTGAAGAAAGGGAACTCGGGCACCTCGTCGTCCATGTCCATGCCTAGCAGGTCATTTGGGTGCGGTTCTTCGCTGTGCTTGAAATCATCATTCAGGTTGGGGACTGGTTTTTGACCCGGGCCTCGGCAGCTTCGTAGTTGATCGGGGAGGAGGGACGTGTGGAGGGATGAGCAGAGGGGAAGTTCTCAACCACTGCGGTGGTGGCAGTGAAAGCATCGATGGCAGCGTTGGCAGCGACAAAAGACATGATAGATCAGATGGTGTTAGGACGTTGCTGGGGAGCATGTACTGAAGAAATGGATGGGGCTTCAGGGCGTTCCTTTTAAACGTTTCTGGGCGCTTCTGGATGCCGAATGTGGAACTCCGAGATAAGGGTCGGAGCGGAGATATCCCCGGCGGGTTCCCACGAATTGTCAGAGTCTGGGAATCCCTTCCACTTGATCAGGTAATATAGTTTGCGCCCTCGGCCTTGTCGCTTGGAGTCTAGAACGCGCTCCACTTCCCATTCTTCTTCGCCATCGATAAGGTCAGGTGGGGGTCTCGGGAAGTTCTCTCCATGAATGGAGGTTTCCTTGTAAGGGGTTAGAAGCTTGGCATGGAAGACTGGATGGATCTTCCATTTTGGCAGTAACTGTAACTCGTAAGACACATCTGACAGCTTCCTTGTGATCCGGAAGGGTCCGTGACGTCGGGGCGCTAATTTGGCCGTGGGGTGTGATGTGTGAATGTTCCTACCCTCGAGCCATACCCAGTCATTGGTCTGATAAGGTGTGAATGTGCTTGGCTGAGCTGCCTGAAGCTGTTGTGCCTTTATCAGATTTTCATTGGCTGATTTCCGCAGCTCCTCCCATTGGCCGATTCGTTCGGTTACCGACAGGACGTTGATAGGCTTATCTGCCCACGTGGTACGTGGAGTCCAGCCCATGATAAGGGAGAAGGGGGTGGCTTTCGTCGTTCCATTGGGCCATGAATTGTGAGCGAATTCCGCCGTCGACAGCCATTCTGCCCAGTCGTCCTGCCTGCCGTTACACCAAAACCGGAGATACTGTTCTAACCATTGATTTGTCCGCTCGGACTGTCCGTCTGTCTGTGGATGGTATGCCGTCGAGATGTTCTGTGTGATGTCCAACGTCTTGCATAAGGCCCTCGCAAACGCCGATGTGAAACGGGTGTCTCGGTCAGAGATGATCTTTTTAGGGAGTCCGTAGTGACGATATACGTGGTTCAGGTATAGTTTCGCCACTCCTTCGGCTGTGATGGTTTCATTGCAGGGAATGAAGAGGGCCGCTTTGGAACAGTCATGATCCGTGACTGTAAGGATGGTGTCAAAGCCTTGTGATTTGGGCAGCTTGACAATGAAGTCCATGGCGATGGTCTGGAAAGGGGTCGATGTACTGGGAGTGATGGGAAGCATTGGTGGGATTTTTGGGTGCGTGTTCACCTTGTTTGCTTGACATGATGCACATCCTCGTACGTAGCTCTCGATGTCTTTTTTCATATTGGGCCACCAATAGTCTCGTTTGGCCAGGGCGTAGGTGTTGGCAATGCCTGGATGGCCGGCGGAGGGGAGGTCGTGATGAAAATGGATCACCCCCCTCTTAATGTTGTCGCCACCGGTGACAACGAGTTGGTCCCCGTCTTTCCACCACAGACCGTTGATCTTCTTTAGATTATGAGCTTCCGCCCATGAATGGCACAGGTCCTGGTTCATATTTTGGGAAACTTGTGCCCAAAGGTCCATGTCATGGAGACTGACAATGGCTGTCTTAGCAAATACCTCCTCTGGGAGGACAGTGATGTCATTATTGTCGTCCTCCCCTGTATGCATGTCTGGTCTGCGCGATAATGCATCTGCTCTAGCGTTCTGACTTCCGGCAATGTGTTTCAGTGTGAAGTTGTACTCTTCCAGTTCCAAGACCTCTCGTGCTACACGTCGACTGATCTTATGGGGTTCTTTCCAGTATAACAGGTTGGAATGATCAGTATAAATGATGGTCTTGTGAGGAGTTCCTGCCAGGTAGGGTCGCCAGTGTTGCAACGCCTTGACTATGGCTAGTAGCTCCCTGTCCCAGATGTCGTAGTTCCTTTCAGCGGGGGAGAAGGTCTCTGAGTAATATGCCACTGGGTGAAGTACTTGTGCGGCATCTCTTTGGTATAATACTGCCCCGTTTGCAAAGTGTGAGGTGTCCACCTCTACCTCAAAGGGGTGGTTCAGATCTGGTTGGATAAGTACTGGTTCCGAGCCGACGAGGTCCCTAATCTGTTCAAACGCCTGCTGCTGCGAGGCATCCCAATGCCATGGTACATCCTTTTTCAGTAAGTCGTTCAGTGGTCGCGCTATGCCCGAAAACCCCTTGACGAATCGCCGGTAGAAGTTGCAGAATCCAATGAACGATCGGACATCCTTGACGCAGGTTGGCACGGGCCATTCCCGGATTCCCTGTACTTTCATGGGATCCATACGCACTTGTCCTCCTTCCAGGATGACCCCTAGATACTCAACGCTCCGTTGTTCAAAGGAGCATTTGGCAGGTTTGAGGTAGAGATCATGTTCTTGCAGTATATCCAGTACTTGATGTACACGACGTCGGTGGTGGTCCAAATCATCTGTGGTGGCTACTAGGATGTCGTCCATGTAGACCACTACTTCTCCTGTGAGAATGAGATCGCGGAAGATGTGGTTCATCATAGACTGAAACGTTGCTGGCGAATTCGTAAGGCCAAAGAACATAACATTGGGTTCGAACAACCCTTGGTTTGTTTTGAACGCCGCCTTGCACTGGTCACCTTCCTTGATTCTAACGTTATTGTAGCCCCATTGCACGTCCATCTTCGAGAAGAGGGACTTATCCCTCATGGTGTCAATGAGTTCGGAGATGAGCGGCAGGGGGTAGGCATTCTTTACGGTGTATGCGTTAATTCGCCAGTAATCCTGAACTGGTCGCAGCTTGCTGTCCTTCTTTTTGATGAAGAAGAAGGGCGAGGCGTACTGCGACTTGGATGGGCGAATATATCCTTTTGCCAAGTGTTCTTCAAGGAATTCTGTCAGTGCTACCTGCTCGGACTGGGACAGCGGATAGATTTTGCAATCTATTGCTGTAGGTGTATCGGGGAGTAGGTCTATAGCGTGGTCCCATGGTCTGGAAGGTGGAAAGCGCTGGGATTCTTCTTCAGAGAACACCTTCCAGTGCCTATGGTAAACACTTGGTACTATGTCACTGTATGTCCTTTCCGTCTGTCCTTGTATTGCTTTTTGGGCTAACTCTGATGCTTTAGTGACGTAACAGTAACCTGGGTCTTCCTCTCCTATACTCGTGGCATTGATTGTCGGATGTCTGACTGCGTAGTCATAGCCTATGGATGTGATGATAGTGGGATATGATTCTTTGTCCATTGTCGCATCAGCCCAGTTGATCTTGGGCTCAAACGCGGCAAGCCACGGGTATCCCAAGATAAGATCTTCGTCTCCTAGGTCTGTAATCAGGAAACGGATGTTCTTCGTGGTCTCTCCAACCTGGACCCTCAGATCCATGTAATGAGTAATTTTTCCAGCACGGTTGGCCGTTCCGTCAATATTCCAAATGTTTTTTTCCTGGGGAAGTGCCAGCCGTCCCAGACCCATCGTCTTGATTAGTCATGGGTGTATGAAATTGTCTGTGGCTCCGGAGTCCACCAAAATGTCTCGATCGGCCGTCCTCTGTGTAGTTTCAAAATGGACTGGTATTTTCAATGATTTGAATCGACTAGCATACACAGAGGTAACATGGAGTGCTCGTGCCCAGGCCGATGGGTTTGAGCCTAACAAAAATCCTTCTTTGCAAACGCCTTTTCTACTAATATGGTGCGCACTTCCTCACTTTCCTTCATCATGTTGGCCCATATGTCCTGAGCTTTTTCTTCCTTTGATCGTTTGTCTACGGTGGGGGGGTTGTTCTGGACGGGGTGTTCTGGTGCCACCGTGGCGACGGCAGCTCGTGCTCCCCTCTTGGGACAGTCTCGGGACATATGTCCCAATGCTCTGCAACGGAAGCAGCGTCCTTCTTTCATTAGTGTCTGCCGCTCGTCTTCCGTGAGTGCCGCCTGAGCTCGGGCTCGATCTGCAGAGGTATCCATAGCGTTTGGATCTCTCTGGCCGTGTGGCGCGGGCTTCACTCCGAACGCTGCCTTCCACTGGTCTCGGGTTTTTCCTTTCTTGGTGTCAACTCCAAACCTTGTCTGGAAGTCAAGGTAGTCTTGTTGCTGTCTTCGAGCAGCGTCAACCCAGGTGTCCCAGTCGTGGGGATGATGGAACTGAATAATGTTCTTGACCAGGGGGTTGGGCAAACCCTGTGAAAAGAGGTCTAACGTTGCCTCTTCGTCCGTGTCATAGCCGGCCCTGTTGGCTAGACTCCTGAACTTGGCGACGTATGCGTCAAGTTCTCCCTTCTCCATTCTAAGGGACTTTAATTCTCGGGCTGCTTTCTGCTTGGCCTGCCCATCCGTGAAGGCATCTTTAAACCGCTCAGCGATGGTCTCCCAAAGACCTTCACTAGTGGTACGACGCCCACTTTCGACTTGCTCATTCAGCCATTCTAGCTGTTCCATGGTCCAGTCATCAACCGCATCCCCTCGAATCAGAGACAAAAACAGATTGGCCCTTTGGAACGGGTTGACAATCTGTGGGACATCATGATTGAAGTTTTTGAATGTCGTGAACTCCAACATGAATTTCTTGCTCTGCGAGCGATCCCCAGTGAAGGTTTGGGGTAAAACTCCAGACAGATGTCCAGAGGGGGGAGGGATGTTCGGTGGCGGTGCCACAGGGGCTGGTGGGGCAGGGTTGGGGAGTTGGGTGGCAATTGTCGACATATTTTGGTAGAATGGGGTTACTGTGTCAGTGGATTGTATCGATATCTGTGGAGTTGTCAAAGCAGGGGCTCTGATCATGACAACTTCAGGTGCAACCGGAAACGTAGTCCTTGCTAATGCCGGTGCTTCTTCTTCGCTGGGTTCTTCTACGTACTCCTCTGGTTCGGAGTCCGTGACAATGGCCAGAGGGTTTTCTCTCCACGGGCCTAGTCCAAATTCAGGTGGGGCAGGTCTGGTTGTAACCCAAGAGTTTCGACTGTCCGAGTATCGGATACAATACCAAACTCTTTTCTCGTCGTCGTATTCTACTGGTTGGTATCTTCCGTCATGATAGACGTAGTATCCAAACTCGGTTTCAAAGTCTTTCCAGGCGGCAGAGCCAAGTACTTGCTGTGAAAGATTATTCTCGTCTCTGCGCTCAATGAGTTCTTCTCGGAAGAGGGTCTGACTGCGGCTGGAAGCCACTGTGAGAGACTCGACTTGATGTTACGTCCGGTGTGAGACGTTCTGCACGACTTGTGCGACAGCGTTGTACGGATGTTCAGATAAGAGGTCAATAAGGCCTCTTGGAGTTTAAGATGGATGAGTCAAAGTCAACGGGGCTGCTCCCGAGTGACAATGTTGAGCGGAAAGTGCCAAAAGCACTGAGACGGTTGAGTCAGAGGTTTCAAGGGGAAGTCCAGAAGACAAACACCGATGTATTCAATAAGTCGAGTCTGAGGTCTACAAGGTAGCTACAGCGGACTTATATACGTAATTGAATGGGCGTCTATAGATAAGATAACGGAGTCAAGTGGGCCCGAATATACGAAAGCGGAGGGCGTAAAGCCTGGCTTCTGATAGGGGATTAAGTAAGTGTCCGGTCGTAAAGATAAGGGATAAGATAAGAGTCCAAACACAAGTACAGTAACACAAACATGGACAAAGGCAATCACGGGGAGGGGAGTAGGGCACGTGAAGGATCCCACGATGGAGACGTGATCTGATAATGTAAAGTAGACGGCAAGGAAGGGTCGTCGTTCGGTAAGAGAAAGAAAACAGGAAGAGATGGGGTTCGTAACACAAACAGAAGGATCATGAGGATGGGCGGAGAGCATGTGACGGGTCCCACGATGGAGACATGATCATATAGTGAAGAGTAGGTGGCTGGGAGGGTTCGTCACCGGGTAGGAAGAAGAAAACAGGAAGGGACGGGGTGCGTAACATCACCCCCTCTTCTGGTTCTAGCAGTCCCGGCTAGAAACGACTCGTACCGTCATCATCCTGCACCAGCTCTAAATAATCATCAGCTACATTACGATCGTCTTCTCTATACGGCTCCAGCTCTTGTGGACATGCATGGGTGCGAAGGAAGCCGTACGGGCTGCGCTGACCACAGGCGCAGCACAGGTCGTAGACGGGGCAGTCGATCTCTTTGTGTCCGGCGTTGTGTCGAAGGCATTTGCCACACCAGCCTGACGGGTTGTTGATTGTCAGGGCCACCCCTACGCGTCGAAAGATGCAGTGCCGGCTCCAATGAAGATTACTGCGGCAGTGTCGGCACCACTTGTGGTTGAGAGGGCAATTCCAGCTGATGTGATACTTGCTGTCACAACGCCAGCAGGTTTCCCCGCGCGGATTCTCATGCAACTGTGGCATCTCGAGCCGGCTTGGTAGTAATGTCGGGGTGGCTCTGAGTGTGCGAGGAGGGAGAGGCCGTGCATAGGTGTCAGCGTACCTTTCGGCGATCGTCTGATATGCGTCCCCCGCCTCCAACCTCTTCCTAATGTCCACAATCTCCTGCTCCAATTGGAACATTCCATTTGTCAGCCTGGCCATCATCTTCGTGTGCTCCTTGTACTGCTGATTCAGTGTCCTTCGCAGTGTGATGTTTTTCCTCAACCTCATAACCTCCGCCTTCAGGCGCGGGAGCCTCATATTGTTCATTACTTCGTCGATTGCAAAGGCGCGGCAATCCTCCGCGGCAAGGTGGCCCAACTGTTCATCAGTCAGCGTGTGATGAAGCCGACCTGTATACCTTTCTTCCAGATAAACAGGAGCCCCATAGACTGGCCCATTCTTCTTCATACACCCAGCCACATCCATCCCGCCATTGGTGTAGTAGATGTATTTTGCGATGGCTGTAGTGCCGTCAGCCATGGTGATCTCTAGCGGGAAGTACATGGAGGAGTTGGGGTTGTTGGGAATAAAAGGGAATTCGGGGCTTCATCGTCAATCTCTCCGTTGAGTAAGTCGTTGGGATGGGGATCTTCGCTGTGAGTGAAATCGTCGTTTGGATTCGGGGATTGGTTCTTGACGTGGGCCTCCGCAGCTTCATAATCAATAGGGGAAGAAGGACGAGTGGACAGGTGAGTAGATGGGAAATTTTCGACGACGGTCATGGGAGAAGCGAAGGCGTCAATGGCAGCAGAGGCGGCAATGAAAGACATGATAGATTGTTCGGTGGTAGTAATTCGCTGAGGGAGCATATACTGGGGAAATCAAGAGGGTCTGAGACTGTTCTTTTAACTGTTTCTGGGCGCTTCTGGATGCTGGGTATGAAATTCCGCGATAAGGACTGGGGCAAAGATATCTCCGGCTGGTTCCCACGAGTTGTCAGAGGCTGGGAATCCTTTCCATTTAACTAGGTAATACAGCTTGCGCCCTCGGCCTTGTCGCTTCGAGTCTAGAATGCATTCTACTTCCCACTCCTCTTGTCCGTCAATAAGGTCAGGTGGGGGTCTTGGGAAGTTTTCCCCGTGCAGGGGTGTTTCCTTGTAAGGTGTCAGCAGCTTGGCGTGGAAGACTGGGTGGATGCGCCATGCAGGAGGAAGCTCGAGTTCATATGACACATCTGACAGCTTCCTTGTTATCTTGAAGGGTCCGTGACGTCGGGGCGCTAATTTGGCCGTGGGGTGTGACATATGAATGTTCTTCCCTTCCAACCATACCAGGTCATTGGTCCGATAAGGTGTGAACCTCGAAGGTCTTTCCGCTAGGGTCTTTTGCGCCTTCAACAGATTTTCATTGGCTGATTTCCGAATCTCTTCCCATTGGCTGATACGCTGCATGGCTGAAGGGACATTCGTTGGCTTTCCGGTCCACGTGGCCCGGGGTGTCCATCCCATAATAAGTGAGAATGGGGAGGTTTTTGTGGTACCATTGGGCCAGGAGTTGTGTGCGAATTCTGCCATCGCTAGCCAGTCCGCCCAATCATCCTGTCATCCGTTGCACCAGAACCGAAGATATTGTTTGAGCCACTGGTTTGTTCTTTCCGACTGTCCATCTGTCTGTGGGTGATACGCTGTAGAGATGTTCTGGGCGATATTCAGCATCTTACAGAGCGCTCTAGCAAACGCGGACATGAAGCGTGGGTCGCAGTCTGAGATGATCTTTTCAGGGAGGCCATAGTGTCTGTAGACGTGATCCAGGTAAAGTTTGGCCACTCCTTCCGCTGTGATAGACTCTTTGCAAGGTATAAATAGCGCCGCTTTTGAACAGTCATGATCGGTGATGGTCAGGATTGTGTCGAAACCTCTGGAGGTGGGGAGTTTGATGATGAAATCCATGGTGATAGTCTGGAACGGTTGTGAGGCTGTCGGTGTAATTGGGGATGGTGCCGGTGGTTGCGGGTGCGTGTTCACTTTGTTGGCCTGACAGTCTGCACATCCCTTCACATATTCCTCCACATCCTTTTTCATGTTTGGCCACCAGTAGTCGCGTTTGGTGAGAGCATAAGTGTTGGCGATGCCAGGGTGTCCTGCAGAGGGGAGGTCGTGGTGAAAATGGATCACCCCCCTCTTAATGTTGTCGCCACCGGTGACAACGAGTCGATCCCCGTCCTTCCACCACAGGCCGTCAATCTTTTTCAGGTTATGTGCGTCGGCCCATGCTTCGCATAACTGCTGATTCATATTTTGGGACACTTGGGCCCATAGATCCATATCATGAAGACTGACAACCGCCGTGTTTGCAAAGACCTCTTCAGGGAGCACCGTGATATTAGTGTTATCCTCTCCACCATCGTTCAAGTCCGGCCGTCGTGACAGTGCATCTGCTCGTGCATTGCGACTTCCTGCAATGTGTTTGAGCACAAAGTTGTATTCTTCCAATTCTAGGACTTCACGCGCAACTCGTCAACTAATCTTGTGGGGTTCCTTCCAATACAGTAGATTGGAGTGATCGGTGTGAATAATAGTCTTGTGGGGAGTTCCTGCTAGATATGGTCGCCAATGTCGCAATGCTTTCACAATCGCCAGTAACTCCCTGTCCCAAATATCGTAATTCCGTTCCGCTGGTGAGAATGTCTCTGAGTAAAAGGCTACAGGGTGAAGGAGTCCCGCTGTGTCCCGCTGATTTAATACGGCGCCATTTGCAAAGTGGGATGCATCGACCTCAAGTTCGAAAGGTTTCTGCAAATCCAGTTGTAACAGGACTGGTTCTGAGCTGATGATGTCGCGAATCTGTTCAAAAGCCGTTTGATGTTCCTCCGTCCAGTGCCAAGGGACGTCCTTCTTCAGTAATCCATTCAGTGGTTGGGTGATCCCTGAGAATCCCCGAACAAAGCGTCGATAGAAGTTACAGAAACCAACAAAGGACCGTACGTCCTTGACACATGTAGGCACTGGCCATTCCTGGACTCCTTGCACCTTTACAGGGTCCATTCGTACCCGTCCCCCTTCTAGGATAACTCCTAGATACTCTACGCTCGGTTGTTCGAATGAGCATTTAGCGGGCTTAAGATACAGATCGTGTTCGTGAAGGATGTCCAACACCTGATGCACTTGCTTTCGATGATGAGTCAGGTCGTTCGTGGTAGCAACCAATATGTCGTCCATGTAAACCACTACTTCGCCAGTGAGAATGAGGTCGTGAAAGATGTGGTTCATCATTGATTGAAAGGTAGCAGGCGAGTTGGTAAGGCCAAAAAACATAACATTCGGTTCGAACAGCCCCTGATTGGTCTTGAAGGCCGCTTTACATTGATCCCCATCCTTGATTCGAATGTTATTGTATCCCCAATGGACGTCCATTTTGGAGAATAAGGACTTATCCCTCATGGTGTCGATGAGTTCCGAAATAAGTGGCAAGGGGTAGGCATTTTTCACAGTGTAGGCGTTTATCCGTCGGTAATCTTGAACGGGTCGAAGTTTGCCATCCTTCTTCTTGATGAAGAAGAACGGCGATGCGTATGGTGATTTCGACGGTCTAATGTATCCTTTCGCAAGATGCTCCTCTAGGAATGTTGTAAGTGCGGTTTGTTCTGCCTGTGACAATGGGTAGATTTTGCAGTCAATTGCTGATGGGGTATCAGGTATGAAGTCGATGGCGTGATCCCATGGTCGCGCAGGGGGGAAGCGCTGCGATTCCTCCTCTGAGAATACCTTCCAGTGTCTATGGTATTCCGCTGGCACCACCTCTTCAAATGTCTTTTCCGTCTGTCCTTCTATTGCCTTCTGCGCGAGCTCTGATGCTTTGGTGACGAAACAGTAGCCTGGGTCCTCCTCTGTTGTTACTGTCGCTACAGTGTGCCGGGCTGCGTAGTCATACCCCATAGATGTAATGAGCACAGGGTAGGAGTCCTTGCTCATCGTTGCATCGCCCCAATTGATCTTAGGTTCAAATGCGGCGAGCCAGGGATATCCCAGAACCAAGTCTTCTCCGCCTAGGTTGGTGACTAGGAAGCGTATTGCTTTTGTCTGCTCCCCTACTTGGATGTTTAGGTCGGTATAATGTGTAATTTTCCCTGCCCGATTGGCAGTTCTGTCAATATTCCAGATATTCTTCTCCTGGGGGAGTGCCAGCATTCCTAGTCCCATGGTCTTCACCATCCGCAGGCTGATGAAGTTGTCGGTAGCTCCTGAGTCAACCAGGATGTCGCGATCGGCCGTCCTCTGTGTGGTTTCGAAATGCACTGGTATTTTCAATGATTTGAAGCGACTAGTGTACACAGAGGTTACATGTAATGCTCGTGCCCAGGCCGATGGGGTTGAGCCAATCAAAAATCCTTTTTCGCGAATGCCTTTTCTACTAGGATGGCTCGCACTTCCTCACTTTCCTTCATCATATTTGCCCATATTTCCTGCGCCTTCTCTTCTTTTGTCCTTTTGTCGACGGTCGGTGGATTGTTTTGGACTGGTTTGACCACCGCTTCCGCCGCTCGTGCCCCCTTCTTCGGGCATTCTCTAGACATGTGCCCTTGCGCCTTACAGCGAAAGCACCTTCCTTCTTTCATCAATGTCTGTCTTTCGTCTTCCGTGAGTGCAACCCAGGCTCTGGTTCTGTCAGCAGAGGTATCCATGGCGTTTGGATCCCTCTGACTAGTGTGCGCGGGTTTGACTCCGAAGGCGGCCTTCCACTGGTTGCGGGTCTTTCCCTTTTTCATATCGACCCCAAAACGCATCTGGAAGTCGAGATAATCTTGCTGCTGTCGGCGGGCAGCATCGACCCATGTATCCCAATCATTGGGATGATGAAACTGGATGATGTTTTTCACCAGTGGATTGGGCAACCCCTGGGAGAAGAGGTCCAGTGTGGCCTCCTCGTCAGTGTCATAGCTGGCCCTGTTGGCCAGACTTCTGAACTTCGCTACATAAGCGTCGAGTTCTCCCTTCTCCATTCTAAGGGACTTGAGTTCTCGAGCGGCCTTCTGCTTGGCCTGCCCATCTGTGAATGCATCCTTAAATCTCTGGGCGATGGTTTCCCACAGGCCCTCGCTAGTGGTACGTCGACCATTCTCAATTTGTTCGTTCAGCCACTCCAGCTGCTCCATGGTCCAGTCGTCTACAGCCTCCCCTTGGATCAGGGAGAGGAAGAGGTTTGCGCGTTGGAAAGGATTAATGATCTGGGGAACATCATGGTTGAAGTTCTTAAAGGTCGTGAACTCTAGCATGAACTTCTTGCTTTGCGACCGATCTCCAGTGAATGTCTGGGGCAGCACTCCTGACAATCGCCCCAATGGTGGGGGAATGTTGGGTGGTAACATGGCTGGTGGGGGTGGAGGGGGAGGAGGTACTGGGTCCGGGAGCTGGGTGGCGATAGTAGACATGTTTTGGTAAAATGGGGTGACGGTGTCGGTGGACTGTATTGAAATCTGGGGAGTTGTCAAAGCAGGGGCTCTGGACGTGACAACTGCCGGTGCAACTGGGGTTGTAGTCGACGCTAATACCAGTGCTTCTTCACTGTGTTCTTCCACGTACTCTTCTGGCTCAGAGTCCATAACAATGGCCGGGGGATTTTCTCTCCACGGTCCTAATCCAAATTCAGGTGGAGCGGGTCCTGTAGTAACCCATGAGTGTCGGCTGTCCGAGTATCGGATACGGTACCAAACTCATTTCTTGTCGTCGTATTCTACCGGTTGGTATCTTCTGTCGTGATAGACGTAGTATCCAAACTCGGACTCAAAATCTTTCCAGGTGGCAGAGCCAAGTACCTGTTGTGAAAGGTCAGGCTCGTCCCTTCGTTCGATGGGTTCTTCTTTAAAGAGGGTCTGACTGCGGCTGGAAGCCACAATGGAGACTCGACTTGATGTTACGTCCGGTGCGGGACGTTCCACACAACTTGTGTGACAGCGTGATACGGGGGTTCAGATAAGAGACCAATAAGGCCTCTTGGAGTGAAGGATGACGAGTCAAAGTCAAAGAGGCTGTACTCTAAGACGATGGTGAGCGGAGAGTGCCAAAAGCACCGAGACAAGAAGACGTTCGAGAATCAAAGGAGAGTCCAGAAGACTAGCACCGATGTATTCAATAAGTCGAGTCTGAGCTTTACAGTGTAGGCTACAGTGGACTTATATACGTAAGGAAACGGGCATCTGTTGATAAGGAATCACGGAGTCAAGTGGGCCCAAATATCTGGAAGCGGAGGGCGTAAAGCCTGGCTTCTACTGATAGGGAACTAAGTAAGTGTCCGGTCGTACGATAAGGCGATAAGCGATAAGCAGCGATAAGAGTCCGTAAACATAAGCAAACAGAAGGATCATGAGGATGGGCGGAGAGCATGTGACGGGTCCCACGATGGAGACATGATCATATAGTGAAGAGTAGGTGGCTGGGAGGGTTCGTCACCGGGTAGGAAGAAGAAAACAGGAAGGGACGGGGTGCGTAACAGCCCGAGGTGGAATGATGATCGTTGGCGTGGTCCCCAAGACTAGAGTCTGAGTAGCCGACAAGTCCCTTTCTGTGCGCTCCATTGTAGCGAAGCCTAAGGTTGGCTGTGCTTCTTAGATAAGCCAGCACATATTTGGCAAGTCGCAGGTGTTGTGGCGAAGGATTTGCTGCATACTGCGCAAGACGTGCTACAGCGAAAGAAATGTCAGGGCGAGTCCCAATTTGCATGTACAGAAGGCTCCCAATAATTTGTTGATAATATGTGATTTCTGTTTGAGTAGCCTGTTCAGTGTGCTTTACCAGGTGGACATCTGCCCCAGCAGGGAGTGGTGTGCACGCGGGGTTCGCATCCGCCATCCCAAAGCGTGCAACAATCTCTCCAATGTACCGTGATTGATCAATTTCCAGACGCTTGATAGATCTGTCGCGTGTGATCTGGACTCCAAGATATGAGTCGATCTCACCTAGATCTGTCATTTCATAGCGCTTAGATAAGATCCCCTTGATCTGGTTAACCTCCTTGAGAGTATCGCCTAAGATAGTGATGTCGTCGACATAGAGGATTATAATTGCTGTACCCTCCCCATCTTGGCGACGACGCACGTATACCCCGGCATCAGAGAAAGTGCGCGTGAAGCCAAGCTCCAATAGAACTCCATGGAATTGCAAGTTCCATGTGCGTGAGGCTTGTTTGAGTCCGTAAATTGCCTTTTTCAGTAGGCATACCTTATTTGGCTGGCCCGATGTGATGAAACCCTCCGGTTGCTCCATGTAAATTTCCTCATCCAGTAGTCCGTTCAGGAACGCTGACTTGACGTCCATTTGATGGATCTCCCAATCCTCTAGCACGGCCAATGCCAGTAACAGTCTCAATGACTCGAACCGGGCTACTGGAGAAAATGTTTCATCATAATCAATACCTTGAATTTGCGTGAATCCCTTAGCAACTAAGCGTGCGCGAAAGCGTCCATCGGCCTTGCGCTTGAAAACCCACTTGGACTTCACAGCCTTCCAATCAGCCGGTAAGTCCACTAGCGTCCAAGTTCCATTCTTGGCTAGTGCGTCCATTTCATATTGGCACGCATCCTGCCAGTCGCTAGCATAGTCTGACTTCATCGCCTCCTGATATGTGAGCGGATCACTATATGCAGCCGCTGCAAGCAAAGCACGATGCCTGAGTCGCCCATCCTCACCTAACTCGGCATTATCATCGCCAAAGTAACATGGATTCCTGCAAGGATTCTCTCGCAGTCTCCGAGGGGGCACGTCCTCCAAAGTGGGGACAATGGTCCACTGAGTCCAGAGAAACCGGTTGCGCGGGGTGCGGGGCGCGGGCTCTTGCATTGCGGGGCGTGAAGGTGGGGTAGCCCAGACTGTATTACCAGAACTTGGGGTTTGCTGTGTGGCAACAGGGGATGGCATCCTTGGCGGATCAACCTCCCCTTGAGTTTGCATAGGGACAGCCATAGGGAATGTAACGGCCAGTGGCCCCTCCAGGGCCTTAGGTTGATCAGAACGAATGGACGGCTCACCATTGTCCTGAAAAGGAAAGGAGTGTTCGTCAAATGTCACGTCACGCGACAAGACAACTGCTCAGGTACTCTTGTTCCATAGCCGGTAACCCTTAGAACCCAGCTCATACCCAACAAGCGTCATCTCGATTGATCTTGGATCGAGCTTTCTTCGCTTGTTCTCAGGCACATGAACATATGCCTTGCATCCGAAGATGCGGAAATAAGAGATGTCTGGAGTGTGACCAGCACTCCAGAGCTCATGAGGCGTGCGCCAACCTATAGTTCAGGTGGGAGTTCTGTTGTAAGTATGAATGGCAGTGTCCACTGCCAACTCCCAGAAGCCAAGAGACAGGCCAGCGCTGTGTAGCATAGAGCGCGCCTTGTCCATGATGGTCCTGTTCCATCTCTCAGCTATGCCATTTTGTTGCGGCGATCCCGGCATCGTCAACTTATGCTCAATCCCCCGTTCGTC
This sequence comes from Multifurca ochricompacta, assembly GCA_022496185.1. Lineage (NCBI taxonomy): Eukaryota > Fungi > Basidiomycota > Agaricomycetes > Russulales > Russulaceae > Multifurca > Multifurca ochricompacta. The sequence continues at coordinate 94,698 of WTXG01000098.1, forward strand.
CAGTACAGCTCTAAGCGCGCCTGACATGTACTCCCCCCACGATCTGAGTGCAAGGCTAGCATTTTTTCCGATGATTGAGTCTCAGCCCAAGCTAGGAATTTCCGAAATGCTGTTGCACACTGATCTTTGGATCTGAGGAAGTAGACCACACCATGTCTAGAGTAGTCGTCGATAAATGTTGCAATGTAGAGTGCGCCTTGAATAGACTGAACCTGCATCGGGCCGGCCAGATCGCTGTGAACAATCTGTAGCTGCCGGTCTGATCGCTTGTGAGAGGACTTGAAAGGGAGTCGTGTGTGTTTCCCGAGCTCGCACCCGGGGCATGGCGACTGATGTTGATCAATCGGAGCATCCAATGATATCCCCTTGACAGATTCATGATACCACTTGAGGGCATTGTATGACATATGCCCCATGCGGTGATGCCAGATGTCGATAGGTTGCGACGTTTGAGCGTGCGCATTGAGTCCAGCCATGGAGGCATCCAGCCAGTATAGGTTGTCCTCCAAGTAACCCTGCGCTACTGTCCGGTCTCAGACTGAGATCATAAAAATTTTATCTGTGAATGAGATTTGAGCCCCCTTCTGAGCAAGTGCACGCGTAGAAATGAAACGCATCGTAACATCTGGTATGTGCAGCACGTTGCTCAAGGTGATCTCAGAACCTCTACTACCTGCAGTGGTCTTGAATACCACAGTCCCAACCCCAATTTGTCATACATTCGAGTTATCTCCCAGGCATACAATGCCAGCTGCCGGAGTATACTGAATGAAGTCAGACCGATTTGGGGTGATATGATGTGTTGCACCGGAGTCCATCATCCAACGTGATCGCACAGCCGAGTACAAGGAAACGCGGAGATCATCATTGTCATCGCCTATCTCTACGATAGACGCTGTCTGAACTGCTAGATGCGTGTTAACGGCCTTGTTACTGGCCTGCGCGGTCTCCGATCCCTTCTTCTCCTCCAGATCCTTTTTCTTCTTCCAACACTCTACTGCCTTGTGCCCTTTCTTCTGACAATAGAAACATTTGGTATTCTTCTTGTCATGTTTTTGTTTGATGGGCGCAGCTTTGTTGAGTGAGGCGGAACCACCAGATCGACGACCTTCCTCATTCAGAATCTGCTCCTGGATAGTCTGAGGGGTAAGATCCTTCAGCGATCCGGATGCTAGTATGGTGGATGCGACGGCAGAGTACGATTCGGGTAGTGCTTTGATCAGGATGAAACTAAACTGGAGATCTGAAATCTCCATCTCGTTGTTTTTCAGTGTGATGCGGGCATCATTAAGTTTCTGCAATTGTGGGAGCATGGGGGAGGATTCGTCCAGCGCGGTGCTGGTGAGGGCAGACCAAGTGTTGAAAGCGGACATGGATCTGACTCCCCCATAGATGCGTTTGAGCTCGTCCCATTTAGCTTTACATGTGACAAACTTAGTATTGTCTGCCATGGCTGTCCAGACATCCTTCTGAGCATAGAGCTCGAGGATTGCTAGGAGAACACCTTCAGTAGCCTCCCAATCAGCAGGAGGGCTAGCAGGCTTGTCTTCAAGCAGGTGGTTCCGGACGCCATTCAAACAGAACAGAGCCATCATTCGCGCTGACCAGACTGGCCAGTTCAATCCATCTAGGATCTTGATTGCAGCAGAAGGTGGGAAAGTGAACGCAGGTGCCATGGTGCATGTAAGCGACGATTTCCAATCTGGGTAGAGGAGCTGTCAGACCCAGATCGTGAAGACCGATCAAGTCCTGATGTATCCAACTGTTCGCTCTGAACCACAAAGGGTCCAGTCCTGATTAGGGATTGCTCACACGTGCTTCAGTGTCGCCATGCTCCATTGCACAGCTCGCGTGAAGCCTGGTGAGGGGCCCAGTCTACACCGATCCACTGGTTCCAGGGACCAGGGAATAGGACTACAAAAGAACAGAGGCTTGCCTTATCGGGAGATGCAAAAATGCGTGAATTACTGAGTAAGGAAGCTTGTGTGTGAAATTCGATCTTCTTCTGGATTAATTCAGTTACGGCCAGGGCCCATAACCTAAAGAACGCAGCCTGAGGTTAGATAATCCAAACTACCTAGAATGGTAGTTATAATTCAGTTATGATGGTCAGAACTGAAGTGAACCGTACAGTGAGAGCGTCTTTAAATACTGTAAAAGAGTGTGCTTATAGTAACCAAGACAATAAAGGATTGTGTCTAATCAAGTAAGGTATCAAGGTATTCACAGGAAGATGAAACACAGTCCTAGTGCTACTGCACAAGACACAACTCGCTTGTTAGTACTGCACACTTAGCGATTGATCCGACCTGGCCATATTGATCCATTTCCGACATGGCCAATCAACTAGAGATATGATAATGTTACGATAAGTATCAGTGTTATGGTTGATAGGCCATATCGTGCACAAGGCCGTCAGTTCGATAATCAGTTCGAAAGTTCAGGTGTTTAGACTAGTTTGTGCGCAGGGCAAGCTAGAGAAAGGCAAATGATTTGGGATTCATTGTTGTACCGAAAGTACAAATGAGCTCAAAGACTGGGGAAGTCTGAGCTTGTCCTTACTGTTAAAATACTTATGGTACTCCCCTTCGATCAGTGGTAGGTTCGAGAATGGTCGTGAATAGAGAGGTAGGTAAGACTTAGTTCGTATGTTGAGGACATGAGATGGAAAGGATCTGTCACATGCTGTAATCGTATAAACTGTGACACCTGTGGGCATAAATTTCTACTCTACTCACTGTCAAACAAACATGCTGCTGGTTATACTGACTGTGGTTAGTAGCGGTTTAGGCTAAATAACAAGTAGTACTTCAGAGGTTAGAAGAACTCTATACAACTATACTACTGACCTAAATAACAAGTAGTCTACAGAAGACAGTTAGTCAAAGGTAAAAAAGAAAGTATAGTAAAAGGAACTTACACTTCAGAGGTTAGAAGAACTCTGAAGTAGTGATGTTCCAGCCTGGCTTGGCCCAAAAGCCGCGGCTTTTGGTAGAGAAAATTTTATGACATATAACTAGTAGTTATAGTTCAGCTAATCCAAATATGACTTAGTGTGTTACATATTGCAAAGCTATATCGAAGAAAAAGTTTGAAATGCCACAATAAACATGATCATGTGACCCAAATCAACCACTTTGTGATCAGATTTCTACTGATTTTGACAATTGCTATTGCACTTGTATGTGCTGTTGAAAGCCGCGGCCTGAGCTGGCGGCTTTGGCTTTTAGCTTCTCTGAGCCGGGCCAAAGCCCTTGCTGGGCTGTCACAACAGCCTGGCTTGGCCTGGCCCAAACAGGCCTGGCTTGGCCCGGCTTCCGGCTTTGAGCCAGGCTGTTGAGACGAGCCAGACTCCCGGGTGGACTTGATCTAACGATCGTGATAAGATAAGCTAAAGTGCGTCCATTAACTGATTGAGATACAATTCCACATTGCATGCACAACACACTCCTTCTTATATCTTGTCACAAGTAAATAGAACTATTTACTGTTATGATTGTCATGCTTCTATGTAGTATAAAAGGTCATTACATTGTACGTGTTCACTTCAGTTTTGACCACAACAACTGAAGTGAGTATCAGTATCTTATCTTTACTGTAGTTAGCTAACGCTTAGTAATAGCCTATCCGCTATCTACATAGGTAAAGATACTAATTAATATATCAGTTTTGACCACAACAACTGAACCTATCCGCTATCTACATAGATAGCTAAACTCTTTATCAGCTGTGTTTCATCAGGTTATGGGCCCTGCCCTAATCTAAATTATCCAGAAGAAGATCTAGTATTTTACACAAGCTCCCTTGAAGTCGAACAAACACAAATTTATTCTCCCAGAAAAGGCGAGCCTCTGTTTAATGTTTTTTGTAGTATACCTCAATTCCACGGCCCCTGGAGCCAGTGGATCGGTGTAGACTGGACCCCTTATCGGGTTTCCCACGAACCGTGCGACGGAGCGTGGTGACGCAGAAGCACGCATGAGTTTTCTCTCAGCCCAGAAGTGCGATTACATAATTATCATAAAGTACTATAATTTACTTATCCCGGGGAAACATGCACGCGATAGCTGGTTAGGCACCGTGCATGAGCCGAATGCGGCCTTACTGCCAAGATAGGAAGCCGGGTGGGAGGCCCCGGGGACTATTTGCCTACTGAACGGTTGGCTCTGACTCCACAGGATGGGGCGTAGTTTTTGGGTCTAGAACAAGGCGGGGGTAGTCACTCCCCTGAGCGCTTGGGCTCGTCACAACTGCGGTACACTAGATAGTTATGGTAGTAGATAGATCACACGTTTTGGTGTCTGAGAGACTGGATCCTCTGTGGATTCAGGGAGTACAGTTGATACACCAGAGGTACTAGGATCTTCATAATCTGGGTCTGACTGCTCCTCTCACCCAGATTGGAAATCATCACACCAGCAGTAATTTGTAGATATGGCACCATCATTTTCTGTCCCACCATCAGCAACAATCGAGATCCTGGACGGATCTAACTGGGCAGTTTGGTCAGCGCGGATGATGGCTCTTTTCCATATGAACGGAGTCCGGGACCATCTCATCAGTGATAAACCTGATCCCGCAGGGAATTGGGACTCTGAAGAGGGGGTTCTCTTAGGTGTCTTGGAGATTTACACTCAAAAGATGTCTGGCAGACAGTAGCGGACGACACAAAGTTCAAAACTTGTAGGACCAAGTGGGAAGAGCTCAAACACGTTTACAGGGGTGTGGGATTGATGTCTGTGTTTAACACCTGGGCTGCCCTCACCGGCACTTCCTTGAGCGACTCATCACCCATGCTCCCTCAGCTGCAGAAGTTGAATGATGCATGCGTTACCCTGAAGAACAATGAGATGGAGATCTCAGATTTACAGTACAGTTTCATCCTGATCAAAGCGTTACCCGATTCGTACTCGGCAGTCGCTTCCACCATCCTGGCATCCGGAACGCCGTCGGATCTTTCCCCTCAAGTTATTCAAGAGCGTATACTTAATGAGGAAGGTTGTCGGTCCGGTGCTTCCGCATCTCTGAATAAATCTGCGCCCATCAAGAAAGACAAGAAGAACATCAAATGTTACTATTGTCAGAAAAACGGGCACAAGATTTCAGAATGCCGGAAAAAGAAAAAGGATGAGGAGGACAAGAAGGCGATGGGGAGCAAGGATGGTCAGAATAAGGCCGTCAACGCACACGTAGAGTCATCGGCCAGTATTGTAGAGATACCGATGACAATAATAATGATATATGCGTTTCCCTCTACGCCGCGGTATGATCAAGATGGATGATGGACTCAGGGGCCACGCATCATATATCACCTAATCGCTCTGACTTTACTGAGTATTCTCCAGCTAACGGCACAGTACGCCTGGGAGATAACTCTAATGTCAAGCAAATCGGTGTGGGGACAGTGGTTTTCAACACCACTGTAGGAAATCGGGACTCGGAGATTACCCTAAGCAACGTTCTGCACATACCAGATGTTAAGACACGCTTTATCTCAATGCATGCTCTTACTCAGAAGGGAGCTGTAGTCTCGTTTGCGGACAAGAAGTTCATGATTTCAGTCCAAAACCAGAAAATTGCGCAGGGTTACCTAGAGGATAATCTTTATTGGTTAGATGCCTCAATTGGAGCCCTAAACGTGCACTCGCGTGTCGCGCACTCGCTTGACACCTGGCATCATCGTATGGGGCATATGTTGCACAATGCTCTAAAGCGGTATCATAATTCCGTAAAAGGAATAGAGTTTGATGCCTTGATCGATAGTAATCAGTCGCCTTGCCCTGGGTGTGAACTCGGCAAGCAGGCGCGACTACCCTTTTCGGCATCGCATAAGCGATCAGATCGCAGGCTTAGGACTGTACACAGTGATCTAGCCGGTCCGATGCAAGTGCAATCAATACAAGGCGCGTTGTACATGGCGACATTCATAGATGATTATTCTAGACATGGAGTCGTGTATTTTCTAAAGAGTAAAGACCAGTGTGCACATGCCTTCAAAAAATTTCTTGCCTGGGCTGAAGCTCAGACATCAGAAAAGTTATTGGCATTACACTCTGATCGAGGAGGGGAATACATGTCGCGCGCGGTACAAGCAGTACTAGATGAAAAGGGGATCGAGCATAAACTTACAATGCCAGGTTTGCCACAGCAGAATGGCATAGCCGAGAGGTGGAATAGGATGATCTTAGACAAAGCACATGCTATGTTACACAGCGCTGGGTTGTCCCTCGGCTTTTGGGAGTTGGCAGTTGACACTGCCGTTCACACATACAATCGTACTCCCACAAGAACATTAGGGTGGCACACACCGCATGAGCTCTGGAGTGCTGGTCACATTCCAGATGTCTCTTATTTTCGCATTTTGGATGCAAGGGATATGTACATGTCCCAGAGGACAAATGCAGGAAATTAGATCCGAGAGCAATCGAAATGACGTTTGTCAGGTACGAACCGGGTTCAAAGGGTTACCGGTTATGGAATTCGAGTACCCGAGCGGTCATCTTGTCTCGCGATGTGACATTTGACGAGCGTTCCTTTATTTCGGGAGAGTAGTCAGCTGTCTACTCAGCCTGAGAAACCTGTGGTCCTCGCAGGACCACTGACTATAGAGTTCCCCGTAGTCTCGCGTGTAGAAGAGAATAGGGAGGTGGTCCCTCCAAGGACACCATCCCCGGTTACCAGACAGAGTGTAGAAGGTTCTGAATATGATATTTTTGTTACTCCACCATCCAGACCACAGACGCGAGAACCGCCACCGCGTGCACCCACAGTCGCATATTCCGTACCGTAGACCCGCGGACACTACCCTGCAGGGTCAAGCAGCGAGTCCTCACAGCCTTCACCCAGGCGACTACGGGATCAACCCCATAGGAACCCGCGGTACTATAACGAGGACAACGCTGAGATTAACGAAGACGGATTTGGGGCACATGGCACTTCTCGCAGCTGCTGTATATCGCGATCCACTATCTTACAGGGAAGCATGGGGTCTGAATATGCAGAGGAGTGGCGCGATGCATGCCAATACAAGATGGATGCACTTGCAAAGAATGGAACCTGGAGCCTAGTAGATTTACCAGCGGGCTGAAAGGCCATTAAATCTAAGTGGGTGTTTAAGCACAAAGCAGATGGACGCTTTCGCGCACATCTGGTGGCCAAGGGATTCACGCAGATACAGGGAATAGACTATGACGAAACATTTTCACCGGTTGCCCGGTTTGAGTCCTTGCGACTCTTGCTAGTGTTGGCCGCACTAGAGGATTGGGAGATCCATCAGATGGATGTCAAGTTGGCTTTCCTAAATGGGCAACTGGATGAAGAAATATATATGGAGCAGCCTCAGGGTTTTGTCAAGTCAGGTCACGAGCAGAAGGTCTGCCTTCTCAAAAAGGCACTCTACAGCTTAAAGCAAGCTTCGCACGCATGGAACTTACAATTCCATGGAGTTCTCGTGGTACTCAGCTTCACGCATTGTTTCTCAGATGCAGGTGTCTACGTGTATCATCGACAAGGAGGGGAGGGCTTAGTGATAATAATCCTCTATGTCGATGACATCACGTTGTTGGGCGACTCTTCGGAAGAGATAGGGCGGATCAAAAAGACGTTATCTAATCGCTATGAAATGACGGATCTTGGAGAGATCAACTCATACCTTGGAGTCAGGATCACATGAGACCGCTCAATCAAGCATTTGGAGATAGATCAAAGCTGGTACATCTCAGAGATTGTAGAGCGCTTTGGAATGTCGGATGCGAATCCTGCGCACACTCCACTTCCAACAGGTTCGGAGGTACATTTAGTCAAGCATACTGGACAGGCATCCCCTGCAGAGATCAAGCTTTATCAACAGCTTATTGGGAGTCTACTTTATGTGCAGATTGGTACAAGACCAGACACTTCTTTTGCTGTTGTGCGCCTTGCGCAATATGCAGCAAACCCCTCGCCGCACCACTTGCGTCTTGCTAAATATGTACTCGCTTATTTGAAGGGTACAGCAGACTTATGGCTATGCTATGATGGAGCGCGCGGAGAAGGACTCGTCGGATTTTCGGACTCCAGTTTGGGAGATGATGCCGACGACTATCATTCTACTTCGGGTTATGTTTTCTCACTTGCAGATGCTGTGATCTCTTGGACATCACGCAAGCAGAAGACTGTTGCCCAGAGTACCACCCATGCCGAGTATATGGCATTAGCTGAGGCGGCTAATCAGGCTGCATGGTATTGGGCTTTCCTCTCCGAGATCAGTTATGAAGTATCCGATCCAATTCCCCTACATGGCGATAACAAAGGCGCCATTGACTTAGCATTGAATCCAGTGACTGGGAGAAGATCTAAGCACATTCCCATCAAGCACCATGCAATTCGCAAATATGTCGAAGAAGGCTTCATTGAACTCATTTGTACAGCCACTGATGACATGTTAGCTGATGGATTCACGAAGCCGCACACACACGCGTGACTGGAGGACTTTGTTGCTGGGTTAGGACTTATCTAATCTGGAATTGTCCTAATCACGGGGGATGTTGAGATGAGCCAGACTCCCGGGTGGACTCGATCTAACAATCGTGATAAGATAAGCTAAAGTGTGTCCATTAACTGATTGAGACACAATTCCACATTGCACGCACAACACATTCCTTCTTATATCTTGTCACAAGTAAATAGAACTATTTACTGTTATGATTGTCACGCTTTTATGTAGTATAAAAGGTTGTTACATTGTACACGTTCACTTCAGTTTTGACCACAACAACTGAAGTGAGTATCAGTATCTTATCTTTACTGTAGTTAGCTAACGCTTAGTAATAGCCTATCCACTATCTACATAGGTAAAGATACTAATTAATATATAAGTTTTGACCACAACAACTGAACCTATCCGCTATCTACATAGATAGCTAAACTCTTTCACAGCTGTGTTTCATCAACTGCTGCTGCCAAGAGGCACACGAGACCCTCTCTGGTGGTATTTCCTGGTTCTGTGCAGGACATCTCCAACCCTCCATCTGTGTGCAAGCCCCCTGGGGCTATCATTTCATTCTTGAACTCTGAGCTGTCTGGCTTGGGGACCCAAGTCTCTCTGTCTGCCGTGCGGTGGACACTAGTGATTGGCAGGGGTAACCCTGGGGTATCCTCGTTGGTACCCGTACCCGTACCCGTACCCGTCACTACGGGTACGGGTAACCCGCGGGTTACCCGCGGGTCACCCGTGAAAACGCGTGCAAGTTCTTTACTTGCATCGCGCATTTCGGATAACCGGCCCGGGCCTTCCCGGACCAAGAAGATACACAACGCGTTCATTTGTGGCTGCTTAAGATCCCTCAATGACTCTTGTTTTATGTTTAGAAGATTAAGATAATTAATTATTCCATTTTTATTTTATTATTCTGCTTTCAATTTTATACAAGCACAACTAAAATCCAGTATACAGCAATGATTAGATAGGATGTTATAGAACATTGATGAAAAGCCTGTCAGATAATTACACAGAATGCAAAAAAAATTGATGAACACATAGAAATTGGTAGGGGTAACCCCTGGATAATTGTTTTGATACCTGGGTTACCCATAAAATGAAATGCATGCAAGTTCTTTACTTGCATCGCGCATTTCGGAGATCCGGCCCGGGAGATCCCGGTCAAGGAGATATGCACTTGGACACAACGCGTTCATTTATGGCTACTCAAGATCCCTCAAAGATTCCTATTTTATGTTCATAAGATTAAGATAATTTATTATTCCATTTTTATTTTATTATTCTGGTTTCAATTTTATACGAGCGCGACTGTTCTTTGCATTTCTGCGCATTTCGGGTAAATGGCCCGGGCCATCCCGGTCAAGGAGATAAGCACTTGGACACAACGCGTTCATTTATGGCTACTCAAGATTCCTCAAAAATTGTTGGTTTATGTTCAGAAGATTAAATGGATCCTTTATTTACATTATTATTTTATTATTCTGGTTTCATTTCATACAAGCGCGACTGTCCTAGTCCCTGGATGCACATTTCTGCACGTTTAAGTCAACCTTCCTTAATAGGAAGGAGGTCAGACCACCATGCGATGCAATGTAGTCGCTGCCCCATGCAGCTTGTAGACACACGCGGGCCTTGTTTCAATAAAGTAATTTGATAATTAGATTATAGAATAGTCTATATTAGTCTAGAGTGTATTTTAGATAGTGCCAGACCGGCAGAATTGGTCGCGCGTTAATAAAACAGATGTATCATGGTTTTCAAGAAAGTGGATCACTGATAAGGATTTTATTTTACATCGCACCGTTAATCTGCTTTGATATTTTGTAGGATAATACTAGAACATATTTAACGCCACCCTGTAGCATACATCAGACAAGATCTTGTATTTTTGTGACTGCAGATGTGTTTTATCTCGGAAATTCTACTGATCTTATCAATGCATAATCGGCACCTATACCCGCCAAACCCGCCGCGCGGGTACGGGTTTCCACGGGTTGGGAGCCGTATACCCGTACCCGTACCCGGCAAAACCCGCGGCGCTTACCCGCGCGGGTATGAAACCCCTTGACAATCACTAGTGGACACCAAAGAAGAACTTGGTTCTCATGGCCAGTCCCAATGTCTCTGAGGCTAACCTCCTTTCTGCCCAACCCCTCATTACCTCAGTGCTAGGTCCCTTCTTGTTGGTGATGGGCCAGCCCCTTGCCCCCTCCTCCTGCCTGAACATTCAGTGGTCCTGGGTGACCATCAATGGCCTTGCGACTGGCATGACCCTGCATACTGGTGCCCATTCTCCCCAGGCCTGCCATGAGGCCCTGGGTTGCAAGAATCCAGTTTACAGGGCACTCAAAGTGACAGCCCTCCCCTCCTGGGTCCATGCCCCCTCCACTCTCCTCCCTGGCTCCACTTCTTCAGTAGTGGTGGCCTTTGAGGATCTGGATGGTGTGGCACTGGCAGGCCTTTTGGCCCAGTGCACCCTCTATGCCTTTGGGCATGCTGGTGTGGTCTGTCATTGGAAGAAGCCACCCTGCATCAAGAAGCCGGCTGTCCCGGCCCCCACACCTGCTGCTTAGCAGCACTCTTCTTTTTACTTGTCACTTTTGTGTTTCGGACTTTTGCTGAACTGATAGGTTGGGTCTCAACCTTGATGGCACCCAGGGCCTGGATCTCGCAATTGCACCTGACCACCCCATTTAATTTACTTCTTCCTTTCCCCACCCTCTGGGGTGGGGGCCCTGGTCTCTCTGGGTCTTCCACATACTACAACCTTGGTTTTTCCCTTTGGGTTTCCGCACACTACCTCCAGGGCACTTGTCCCTTCTCCACAGTAGTTACTATGTCCCTGTAGTAGCCACATGATTTGCAGGTTTGGCTGAAGCATGTAATAAAGTTGAGTTTAAAAAAAAAAAAAAAAAACCCTCTCTCATCCAAATCCATCCTCCACTGCTTTCTTCATACTGTATCACTCCTTCAAACTGGTCTCTCAACAAGTATATAAAGATGCATAAAATGCTTCTAGCAGGCCAGTGAAGAAATAAAATGGCATTTCTCTCTCACTTTTCTCTTTGTGTGCTAAAGAACCTTTCGACGACATCAAGTGCAGGGTCAAACGGAACCAACTAGCAGTGTTTTTACCAAAACGTTCACGCACGACAAACTCTCACATTCGAACTCACAGTTATCTCGGGGCTCCTTCTCTCTCATATCTCCCCTGCCTCTCTCCGTTCGGGAACGCGCTTTGCCTCGCACTGACCGCGGATTGGATCCGTACAATATTCAGCGAAGGACACATTTTCGACTCTTTAGATATCCTAGTGGTGCGCGACAAGCACCTTTCTGTATCCGTATTGAAATGTCCGCCCAGAGGTGAGCTGTTGCTGTGCCTTGTATACATTATGGGATGGAGTCTTGGCTGGATGCGCTAGTAAATGCAATGGGACCCGAACCAGTTCCCAGTTCCTGTCGTAGTCCCCTTGGCTACTCACAAACTGAATTTTGCAATTACGTTTATATCTGGCTTTTCGAGCTGTCTTCCTTTGAAACTAAGTATACGAGTACGAGCTGGTACATCTAGGCCCCGCGTTAGCAAAGGCAAGACAGTACCAGAGGTCCCTGAAGCCACATCGCCATCATTCACGGAACATGTTCATGAACACGCAATGATGGCAATGATGGAAATTCTGCGACTCAAGCGTCTGTTGAGGTCTTGTCTTCTTCCAATAGTAGCTATGATGAACGCCTAGTACATAATGTATACAATCATCTGACACAGGAAACGATGGTTCGAACGTTTGAGCTTCTTAATGCCCGATCTAGCAAAGTTGTGTTAGATAAATAGATTAATAGCATCAACCCTTATTCATCTTTTCATTTAAACGTTCGATTGAGTTTACCATTTAAGAGCATATCCATGCAGAGGAGAAGGGGTATCTTGTGTGGGCCCTCTACAAGGCAGCGCAAGTGCTATGGCGTCACAACCATCGAGGGATCTGCGCCATCATGGCTCTAGTGTTTCTTTCAGAGACATGGACTGGGGATGCACGATGGTGGCACCAGAGCGGGGTTTTAGCACGATCAGAAAACAAAAAAATATATGGTAGGAGGCAAGATTGACATGGGACAGTCAGCTCATCCCTTGGAAGGTGGTCAGAGGCTGAAAGCGCGGAGTTTAATGAAATAATGACGGCCACGTGACATGCATGGGACGGCCGGGATAATGCTTGTCACGTCATGGGCAGGGCAGAGACACTCACCCTCTCACTACCACGGCACAGGAATACTATGTTCTCGGTTCTGCAGTACTAATTTATATCATTCTTCATCTTTATCTATGAGAATATAGCTGGACATGCGCGAGGCAAGACAGGTCAAGCCACCACTTCAACTACAGGTGGCACATCCACCGGAATGGCTGCCCGAGGCACACGCAACTGCGGACTTAGGTACATACATCTTAGTTCCAGAGTGTTGTGCTCTTTTGGAGAGTTGTTCATGCTCCTGCGTCACGACTCTGATGTATAGTGCAATTCGTGGGCAATGCTGACTCGTGTGCTATAAAGGTCGTTTTGGATACCACTTTCCTCATCCAAGACAAGAAGAAGATATTTTGACGGAAGCGAATGTTCAGGATGGTTTGCATCTACCTACCCCTGTTGCAGTGCGCTTTTTTTTTGTCTATTTCTAAGGCCTTTCCCAGTTTAACTAGTTGGTCAGGCTGAGACATGGGGAGCGCTGGAAACATTTAGACGACGGTCAAAGGAAAGCGATACCGTTGCAGAGCTTGAGGATCTCATGAACCAGATCTTTGCTCGCCGCTCAGATGCTGTCGTCATTCAGTATGTTCCTCAGTCACTCCACGGGGGGTTCCTATCTTGTAAAACTCAGTCTTCGGACAGACAATCCACCTTCCGCATGCCTCAAAGGGTTACTCCCAACGATGCCAAGAGGCAAGCTTGGTTTGCAGATCTTGCTAACCCGTCGGTGCCACTACACAAGCTCGGAAAAAGTGTCCCACACGGCGCGAAGGGCCAAGATTTGCTCGATCTGCTCCATGCTAACGACGTTGCGATCCCGCGAGCAGTTTGGTTCCTCCGTGTATTTGGCGCGAACGAGGTCGCCGGTTTGCGCCACAAGCCGGCTTACGACCCGACACAGTACAGCGTCGAGTGGGCAAACGTTGTAACAAGTCACTTAAAGAAGCAGTTGGGTGATATCATCCTACCCAGCGCTCCTCGTCCAACTCTCAACATCAAAAGCATGTTTCGAAGCGTGTTGGCGGATAGCGAGAACAGGGCCCGTTGGATATCCCGATTTACGTACAGGTAACTCGATCCTGTTTGGATGACTCTCGCGAATGACAACCTAGCCATCTAGTCTTGACCTTTTGGGGAGCTTCTATTCTGAGGGTTTGGTGGACAATAGGACGTTTTTAACTTGGTTGGTGCTTCAAATGTGCACTTGCAATCTGGCACAGGCAGGTTTCGTGGCTCGGCTTGCAGATGAGTATCTCGACGGAATCCTTGCGTGTCGAGCGCTTGCAAGGCCATTCGTGGACGCCTGCATCTCTAAAATTTCCGAGGTGGGAGTTAGGCTGACCTATGTTATCGCCCTTCTGACCCATATCAGATCAGGAGCTCGTCCGCCAGGGAATACCTTCTGTCAGTCGAGAGTTCTTTGAAAGTGTTCTTGCAGGTATGCATTCTGTCTGCAGACTTGGGGTCTAAGGTAAACAAAGGTTGCAGCGGGCATGTCTCGTCATTCCCGATGCCTTCATTTCCCCACGGATGTGGATAACGCACGCAATTCTCCTACAAGAGATTTTGAATGGCAAATCTGGGCATGATATTAGCACTCGTCCAACGGAAACCGTCTATACAGTGCTTGGTGACAATTTCTCTGATATTCAGAAGCGTAATGATGCAATGTGGTTTCGTAACCTCCCACCACGTGTGCTTGCGCGTCTAACTGAAGCAGTTTCCGATGTCACTGTGAGTGTATAGTATCAACGATATATCCCTCTGCAATCTCACCACCACATGCAGAAACTGAATTCCATCGGTCCCGCGACTGAGCTCGAAACTTTCAATTTTTTCGATGCTGGGATCGAAAGCGAGCAGCTCTTTGCGGCAAAGCTCGACCGCCTTCTCACTTGGTCTGTGACATCACTTCAGTTTGGTGATCATCGCCCGTATGTTGCGGCTACAATCCTCCGCCGGGCGCGGGCGCAATGGGGCGCACGGGCAGCAAGACGAAACTCCGCTGCACCTGATGGAAAGCTCCAGGACCTATTGTTTGAGTGGCTTGACAAGGAGGACACGTGTAACGAGGTGGCCTCTGTGGCGCTGTTATTTGGGGAACTTGTCAGAAGCGAGTTGTTCTCGTACGCATCGTATGTGCAGCGATTGATCGCGCGATGCGAGCCCGGGCTTCTTTACTCAGAGGTGCGTGCACGGGCATGGGGTCAAACAAAGACAGTCATTGACCAAAGGTTATAGAAGAATGGATCCCGACATCGCGAGTTCCTGCGGTGGATCCCTTTACACAATTCGACGCCTGCCATTGTCAACCAGCGCCGCGTGACATTGTATGGGGTCCGAGCACGTGACACTCCTGAGGAGAGCAACGAACGCGAAATGCGCAGAGAGGTGCGACTCATGTTTCCCGAGATATTTAATCCCGGTATGCTACCGATGATTCTTCTATATTTCTTGCGTTGACAATGTGATGACAAGGATTGGAAAATGGGCCTCCGCCTCTTCCATCGACATGCACCACTCTGCTGGGTGCACCGCGATACCAGCAGGTGAGGACGATCAGGCAATGGTACCTCCCGTTGCTCCTCAAACAGCTTCCCAAGTGTGTGGCTTATTAATGATACTGCACGAAAATTACTCACCGATCTTAGTTTTCTGGATAATCCGCTTACGCACGTCTTCGTGAGGCTGTATTGTGTTGCCATTGACCTGATGGCCCAAGTTAAGTGCTATCGGGCTGTGCTAGAGGTACATAATAGCCCAATCTCAAGGATTTACCCTCTGATCTTTCGTGTCCTTTGGCAGCTGAGCCTTGGTGTCTTGGAGCGTCCTTGTCGATCGGAATGCCTGACGATTGTTGTGGAAATGTTGCGCCGGTATTCCCCTATTTGGGCGGGTATGGGCGCGCTGCGAGAAGTAACCTTGGCTCTTTATGCCGCAAATCAATTATGTAAGGCCCGTGGAATTCACTGTCGTGCTCTGCTAGAGCCTTTGTTGGAAATGGATGCCGGTCGTTATCTCGATGCTTCTGCGCGTAAGAATGTCGAGATGGAAATCACGAGCTATGCGCAGGTAAGGGGTCACCACACTCCTCGCCCTTTTTCTTGTTTGACACAAGTTGTTTCAAGGCTCTGCGTCCGTCAGGTGGTGAGACAGAACAATGCCCCAAGAAACTCCCCGAGATACTTATGCTTTCGAACGATCCGCGGCCTGATGCGGCGTATATTCTTGCCAATAGCCTCTGGTTTCACTATCACAAGTCGTCGGACTGGGGATGGTGCATATGGGACAATACGTTTGCCGCGTTGCGCGTCCAGGTCAACGCAGAAGCCCCTCGAGATGCACGCTATGCTACCTTCCTGCTTCATGTTGATCAGCACCTCCCAGGTGGACTCGATGGGCATGTTTCCCGGTGGTTCGAAGAGACCGGAAAAGCCGAACTGATTTCGATCGACGGTGTAGCTTGGACGAGCCTGACGCACACACTTCTGCGCCTCGTCGTGCAGGGTGTTCTCGCAACGACCACGATCCTGAAAGGCTTGGTCTATCCCCTATGGAGTCACGCGCTCGTGTCGGGCGCGGGAGAATGTGAGGTATATCTACAAGCCGCGCATGATATCTTTGCGCGCCTGGTGCTATCTGGAGAAGAGGACTGGGGGAGTGATATGGTGGAACTGCAACGAGTGCGGGTGCGGCGTCAGGACGTTTTCTGCGCACCGCATCTTTTGCTCCTCGTCGGCGCGATTCCCACGCTGGTTTTCCTTGAACATGCCTCCCATGTCCCTGCTGAATTGCGTCCCCGTGCTGCTGCACTTCGTGATGCAGTGTGCGGCTCAGTCGAGTTCCGCCAAGGGATATACCGAGATCTCAATGCTGTGCGGGATGCCTTTGACAAGTCACTACAGTACGATGCTCTAGATGAAAGCCTCGTAGAACCGTTGATGGACGCGCTACGTCTCATTCTCAATGTCACGCGTACAGGTACAGTTATGCGTCAGGCCAATGACAAGAATCTAACTGACTGATTGGGGCAGACACAGCGACGATTGGGTCCTCTGAGTGGCTGGACACGTCTGCGCTCTTGAGCCCTTGGAAGCTGGCTGCGACCACAATCGAGGTGCAGTTCTCGCTGAAGCAGATGGGTGAACGTCTAGCCTTGGGAACGCCGAACAGGAACACTAAGGTCGACCGTCTAATCGCCAAATTCATGCACCACCATATGTCTACGGAGGAAGCTGACTTTGTTGCCGAGATGGCGCGCGGCGTCGGACCAACAATCGCATGCAAGGTGAGTACTTAATCACGGATAGGCTGGGCCCTGAGGCTTATTTGAGTATAGTTCGTGAATACGGGATTCACTTGCATCGCCAATATCCTCAAGGGAGTGCAGACGCCGCTAACAAGCCAAGGGGTGCAAGAAATCCTTGATGTAGCGAGCGAACAATTGCGTCTGCTTGCCCACGTCGTCGAGCTCGCAAGGGATGACCAGACTGCGCTACCGGTGGTTGACCCAGTGGCGCAGGACAGCTTTATTGAGGCGCTTGCAAGCAAGATTCAAGCGTTCGAAATTCTCCTTACTCAACCAACGCCAAAATCGGATGTTCCTCCAGATCAAGCAACACAAGGTGCAGTTTTGATGGCACGCTTGTTACAGTTTAACATGGCTTTCCGCGGTGTCTGGACACCGAAAGCACGGTCTCTCAGCGAAAATCTATGCAAGTCCACCTTCAACCTGGCTCTGGTAAGCTCCGAGTTCCTCCCACAGAGAGGCATGGTCGTCTCACAAAGACTAGGCTCACAGTGCTGGCGACCATCTCAACCCTGCTACTTTCCCACTTTTTCTTGATACATTCATGTACCTTGTGGATGGTGAGCTTGTTCAAATTTTCATACCCGACCTTACTATTCACCCATTCCACGCAGAGCTTGCAACCGACACCAAGGCCAACTCAACGGATATTTTCCGCAACTACCCACAGATACACTTGGCTGAGCTTCCAGCTGATATGCCAGCGGAATACCGACAGCAACTTCGATGTCTTCTTCCTTACCCACCTCCGCACGAAGCTGTGGCCGACTTGGTATATGCCTCCCCTGAACCCTTAGGACAGACACTCCCTGGACCTCCGGTCATGAACCGGCCATGGGACTGGGTGGAGAGCCTGGGGACAACGCACCCGGCGATGCTCCTGCCGAAGGCGGAATACGCAACAATGCTTCGCTATCCCTGGAGCTTTTTGCTGCACGAGCAACGGGTGATAGTGTGCGGTCAGAAAAGAACCCACGCGGTTTTCACGATGCACTCTGGGGCGAGAGCGTATTCGCCCGAGACTGGGCCGAGACCCGGATACCACTCGCTGACGAGAACTCAGTCCGGCGAGAAGACCAGGATATAGCTGGGGCGCTGCCCACGTTCGCGGCTGCGCGCAGGGGGATGTCACCCGCATCACCAGCGTGGTCTCGTCAGTCAGCTGGGTCATCCCGGTTGCAGAGCCCGACACAGCAGTCCTTCACCCGTGCATCGGCTTCGAGATCAGACGAACCTTTAGATACGGAACGATCGTCGGCAGGCAGCAGGCAGCTGGGTAAACGTAAAGGATCAACAGTTAGTGTTGATTCCGAAATTGAGATCATTGAAAGCCCACCTGCGCTGAAGAAGGTCAAGGCGAAAGCAAAGGCCGCGCCGATCAAGCCACGGACAAAGAAGAAATAATAAAAATAAGCGATCAATGAGCCTTGATCCTCGCACTATTAGCACTGTTCTGTTTTTTTTGTCATGCTTTCTATTTTCTGTTTTCTGTTTCTGTAAACTAGATGATACTCGATGTCTGTAGCATTATTCGACATGTTATCTTAGTTCTTTACGCTACGACAGGACAAGACTACAGGCTGACAACAGTCCCCGCCATGAGATCGGGACGACGAAGTCATAGGTTTGTAACGACACGACGATAACCTATTCTTTAACCTAGCATTCTACGAAAGTGGCATTGCATCATATAGATGGCGCCTTTATAGCTAACCGTGGTAGTGGTATAACAAGACGAGAAGAGAGTATAAAGAGGCGATTCCGAGGGGCGAGGAAAACGAGGCGATGGGAGCGCGAGTGGCTGTGTGGGCGAGCCGAGCTGTTGAGACGGGCCGGAAAACCGGAGACAGAAGGCCGCGGCCCAACGCGACTTATCCTTATCCTTTACTCAGGACGCCATTTGGGTGGTGTTCCAAATACTAGGATGGGGGACTTCCCCGTCCACCCGTCCCATGGCCCGCCGTTCTCGAGCCACCAAAATCAGCCGAGGCTTAGTGGCCCAGATGACATCGGGTTTGATTATTGAACTCCAGAGTTAATAACACGCTACGAGCAGCGCATGCTGGCCTCCTGCGAGTTATCTCATTGTCATATTTCATCAGCTCAGGGGCCACTTGATTAAACTAAAATATTATTTCGCCAGACTATAAAAGCGTTGTGGATTTTTTGTAGACCATCATCCCTCTGTTTGTGGCCTTTTCTGGCGACTAAGCTGACTGCTATCTGGCTGTGCGGAATGAAGACGTATCTACTGTAAACCTGATTGATGAGACTATTCACGTCCCACTCTTCGTTTACAAAGATAAACCCTCCCAGATGGAAGGGTGATCTGATATCCGAGGTTCGGTGCCATTCTTGCGTCTGACCGTTTCCACCAGGCAACTTCTCTTGCGATTCTTGCTCCTTGGTCTCTGTGACGGATCTCTCGTAGCTAATGTTGGTCGTCGTATAGGTCGGAAGGGAAGTATAAGATACTTTCTCTTTGAGAACTGGGAGTCGATCTGCATCATCTACCACCTCGCAAACTACACCGACCACCGGCATGGCACTCTCTAATGACATGGCAGCCCTCATTGGTTTCGCATGCGAGGCAGTTGCATATGGTGCGTATGACGGGATCCTTTTTTCCAGACAAGCTTCCAACGACATCATTGTCATATAGGCGCGTACTGCATTCTTTTCGTACTGACCGCGATACTGCTTGCAAAGCGGAAGCGAACCAAAGAAAACATCAACGTACCTATCACAATCGCTAGCGTTTTTCTCTTCCTTGTGTGCACGGCGCATTTTGCAATCGAATTCAATCATTATTATACTACATTGGTACGGCAGCTTTCCTATCTCGCCATCTTTTCGAACTCGCTTTTTTTGACCAGTGTTTTTCAGCAAGTAAATGGTGTGGACCACTTTGCAGACGAGACTAACCCCTTGCTCGGCGCCGATCTTCTCATCTCAGTCGCGGACCTCATCGGCGACGCCATTCTCATCTATCGCTGCTGGCTCATCTGGGGAAAGAACTACTTTGTAATTATTATCCCATCACTCTGTGCCGTGGCTGGATTCGGTAAGCAAAAAAATACTTGCCAATTCCTTTCCTTTGACACTGACGCCTGCTACTCCCAGCTTGCTTGGCAGAGACGTCGCACCGCCTGCTTGGTATCAATCCAACTGCGCCCATCGCCCCGAATTCGCTTGTTCCTCTTGCAACCGCAGGCTATTCTCTCCCTCTCGTGACTAATGTCCTAGTTACACTCCTGATCGTTTCCCGAATCTGGTATCTCTCGCCTATGAGCAACCCAAACTTGCGTGGCATTCCTCCACCTTCTCGCACCGCGCGGCATGTTATCGACATTGTGGTGGAGTCGGGTGCGCTGTATTTGGTAACGCAAGCGATCTTCGTGGGATTGTTCGCGGCCAAGCACCCCGCTCAGGCGATCATTGCTGTGATCGCTGTACAAATATATGTAGGTTTCAATTTTTCTTCCTTTTTTGGCTTCTCCATATTATGGAACTAAATGATGGTCCTGTAGGGCATCGTGCCGACGCTGATCATACTTCGTGTTGCGCGTGGTCTTCCGCAAGTCACTACACCGAAGACCGGCGGGATTTTGACATCGCACATACCATTATCGTGCGTTCGCGTTGACACCACTGCATTTACAGATGCCACGGTGCCCGTCTATGATATTAACTCGCGCGGTCTAAACGTTAATGAGGATTACCTACACCGCAAAGGCAGCAGTGTACGGATCTAATCCGCAGTGAGTGTGAGGCAAAGTTTTCCCTGAATGGTGAGAGAGGTAAAGAAGAGAGGGAGAGTGTGATAAGATTATGGGGGCCAAATAGGGGTACGCGCGCGTAAGTCTCTTTGGAAGTGGATTCATTATTCGCTTTTTCAAGCCTTTTTTATACAATTTACACTACAGTTAATTTCAATATGAGTATAAGAGTTTTGTAGGTAAATAGCGGTTAAGTAAATCAGACATTTTATCTTGTGACTTTTTAATTTTGTCGCGCTTGTATCAGTTAGATAAAATAATCAAGATAAAATAAATGTCAATCTCTTGTAACTGTAAACTTTTAACCATAGAGTCTGTAGAATCAAATGTGAGACGCAAACAAGATCGAAGTTCATCGCCCCTGAGGGGCACGCCAAAAATTAATTGTTCTAGCCCAAGGCTAGAACTTTTGATGACTGTGGTGCGCTTTTGCGCTCCTCCAGGTCGTCGATGGACCGTAATCCATCAGAGAGCACACAAAGAGTCCCAAAGATAACTAGACTTCAAAGGAGGGTGTGTTGTGCTTTGAACTGTTGTGAATCTACTGCTTGCCGGCTCTGTTTGACCTTGTTCTCAATGTCGTCAAGGAGTTCTTTAGCACACAAAAGAAAGTTAGAAAGGGAGAGAAATGCTGATTGATTTCTGCTTCTGTTGGCTCACTGGCTGGTCTACTGCAACCATTGTATGTACCTTTATATACTTGCAGAGAGACCTAGTTATGAAGCAGAAAGAGGGTGAATTAGGATTGAAAGGAGACAAGTGAGATGATGCCAGGCAATAAAGGCAGAGATGATGTAGATGGAGAGGTAGAAACTTGGCAATTAAGACAGGGAGGGAGGTAGTGAAAGTGAAACTGGTGTAAAGAATGGACGGGTATGCGGCCCGGAATGCAACTGATAAGATATACGAAACTAGATTATAAGTGCTCTAAATTCAGGAGAGGCGATAGCTGGCTGTTTCATGCTCAATGCCCGAGCCATCCTTACAGCAGAATGGTCTAATTATCAGAGTGTCAGCACTGCCCTTATTTTGACATTGAATCAGTTGTCTGTGAAACGAAATACAACACTGCATATAAAGACAAAGTGGCCTGCATCTTTACTTGCGCGGTGAAATTTATCATGTCCGTTCTGGGTCTGGCTTGGACAGCAATTGAACGATCCCCCAGTATCCGCCTGTGGGCACTTATGGTATAAAATTGCCCTTGTGAACTGAGAAAGGCTTATTTTTCTTCATGTCAGATCCCAAGTCACCTTACTCTCCCCCACCGCTGATATCCTTAAAGTGGTAATATTGTCATACAACTGTGATTTGTAATAATATTTATTTTAAAAAGGAAAGTTATCAACAAATATCATTACAAATCAGTTGGAATAAGATCAGATAAGGATTAGATAAGAACTTTGCATGTTCTCGTTACTCTATGTCTAGCTATTTTATAACTTTCATTGTGTATCATGTGTTCTCATCGGAATGTGTGGGTCTAGAGCAGTAGAAAATTTGTAGCAGGAGTGTTATTGTCCATTGCATGGACAGGAGGAGGGAGGATGTTAAGCATTTTCACTATTAGGTTTTTAAAAAAAAATCGATTTATTCGCACTTCAGGGCCTTGCCCAAATCACACAGCTACTACCAGTACATAGTAACTACTGTTATGAACATGAGAGAGGGGTGGGAACCACCATGTGTGAAACCTCTTGGTAGAGGGAAACAAGAGAGACAGTGTGCAATAGAGAAGGAGTGGAGAGGGGAAGAGAGCCTGTGTGTTAGAGAAGAAAGGTGAACCTACCCATACTACCCAACATCGCCAACTCAGACTTAATCCAGCTCGCAATGGTAAAAAGCAACAAAAGGGAAGCAACGAGCCAGACCACTTACCATAGAGAGGGCAGGAAAGAACAAGGTGGGCAAAGGTGGCCCAAGTGGTGTTGTTGCAGGCACAGAGGGAGGCAGAGTGGGGCAGAGTGGGGTGGAACCGTTCAGTGTACTCAGCAATAAAGCCATGGCCAGTGGCGAGTTGAAAGGCCGTAGACGTGGTGTGGCAAGAGAAAGAACCAGGCGGGGTAGTGGCAGTGCACCAGAGGGTGGCGCATGCATGCACTTGATTTGTAATACGTTTTTGTTGATCAACGATAACTTTCCTTATTAAAATAAATATTATTACAAATCACAGTCGTGTGACAAGATTACCACTTTAGGGATGATAACCTATCTTTCAAACTAACATTCTATGAAAGTGGCATTGCATCATATAGATGGCGCCTTTATAGCTAACCGTGGTGGTGGTATAACAAAACGGGAAGAGAGTATAAAGAGGCGATTCCGAGGGGCGAGGAAAACGAGGCGATGGAAGCGCGAGTGGCTGAGTGGGCGAGCCGAGCCGTTGAGACAGGCCGGAAGGGGCGGAAAACCGGAGACAGAAGCCATGTGTGTGGTGTTCGAAATACAAGGATGGGGACTTCCCCGTCCACCCGTCCCATGGCGCCCGCCGCTTTCGAGCCACCAAAATCAGTCGAAGCTTAGTGGCCCAGATGACATCGAATTTGTTTATTGAACCCCAGAATTAATAACACGCTACGAGCAGCGCATGCAGGCCTCCTGTGAGTTATCTCATTTCGTATTTCATCAGCTCAGGGGCCACTTGATTAAATGAAAAAACCTTTACTCGTTCATCAGACCAGGATAGCGTTGTGGATTTTTTGTAGACCATCATCCCTCTGTTTGTGGCCTTTGCTGTTGGAACTTTGGCAAGACATACGGCACCGGCGACTAAGCTGACTGCTATCTGGCTGTGCGGAATGAAGACGTATCTACTGTAAACCTGATTAATTGAGACAATTTACGTTCCCCGCTTCGGTTTACAAAGATAATCTTCCCAGATGGAAGGGTGATCTGATACCCGAGGTTCGGTGCCATTCTTGCGTCTGACCGTTTCCACCAGTCCATCAGGCAGCTTCTCGTGCGATTCTCGTTCCTTGGTCTCTGTGACGGATCTCCTGTAGCTAATGTTGGTCGTCGTATAGGTCGGAGGGGAAGTATAAGATACTTTCTCTTTGAGAACTGGGAGTCGATCTGCATCATCTACCACCTCGCAAACTACACCGACCACCGGCATGGCACTCTCTAATGACATGGCAGCCCTCATTGGTTTCGCATGCGAGGCAGTTGCATATGGTGCGTATGACGGGATCCTTTTTTCTAGACAAGCTTCCAACGACATCGTTGTCATTTAGGTGCATATTGCATTCTTTTCGTTATGACCGCGATACTGCTTGCAAAGCGGAAGCGAACCAAACAAGAAATCAACGCACCTATCACGATCGCTAGCGTTTCTCTCTTCCTTGTCTGCACGGCGCATTTTGCAATCGAATTCAATCATTATTATACTACATTGGTACGGCAGCTTTCCTATCTCGCCATCTTTTCGAACTCGCTTTTTTTGACCAGTGTTTTTCAGCAAGTAAATGGCGTGGACCACTTTGCAGACGAGACAAAGCAGTTGATCGGCGCAGATCTCCTCATTTCACTCGCGGATTTCATCGGCGACGCCATTCTTATCTATCGCTGCTGGCTCATCTGGGGAAAGAACTACTTTGTAATTATTATCCCATCACTCTGTGCCGTGGCTGGATTCGGTAAGCAAAAAAATACTTGCCAATTCCTTTCCTTTGACACTGACGCCTGCTACTACAAGCTTGCTTGGCAGAGTCGTTGCATCTCCTGCTTGGTATCAATCTAACTGCGCCCGTCGCTCCGAATTCGCTAGTTCCTCTTGCAACCGCAGGCTATTCTCTCCCTCTCGCGACTAATGTCCTAGTTACACTCCTGATCGTTTCCCGAATCTGGTATCTCTCGCATGTGAGCAGCCCAAACTTACGTGGCATTCCTCCACCTTCTCGCACCGCGCGGCATGTTATCGACATTGTGGTGGAGTCGGGTGCGCTATATTTGGTAACGCAAGCGATCTTCGTGGGATTGTTCGCGGCCAAGCACCCCGCTCAGGCGATCATTGCTGTGATCGCTGTACAAATATATGTAGGTTTCAATTTTTCTTCCTTTTTGGCTTCTCCATATTATGGAACTAAATGATGGTCCTGTAGGGCATCGTGCCGACGCTGATCATACTTCGTGTTGCGCGTGGTCTTCCGCAAGTCACTACACCGAAGACCGGCGGGATTTTGACATCGCACATACCATTATCGTGCGTTCGCGTTGACACCACTGCATTTACAGATGCCACGGTGCCCGTCTATGATATTAACGTGTGCGGTCTAAACGTTGATGACGATTACCTACACCGCAAAGACAGCAGGATGGTCTAATTATCAGAGCACCAGCGCTACCCTTATTTAGACATTGCATCAGTTGTCTGTGAAACGAAATACAACGCTGCATATAAAGACAAAGTGGCCTGCATCTTTACTTGCGGGGTTAAATTTATCATGTCCGTTCTGGGTCTGGCTTGGACAGCAATTGAGCGATCCCCCAGTATCCGCCCGCGGGCACTTATGGTATAAAAACATTGCCCTTGTGAGCTGAGCAAGGTTTATTTTTCTTCATGTCAGATCCCTAACACCGCATCCCAACGGTGCCATTGAGTTCGACCTGTCCACCGTACCGACCAGCTGGCCAAAAACAGAGACCCTTATCCAAACATTAAGATGCATCACGGTTTGAAACCCAATTGTTTGGTGAGGGGAACTCCATCACGATACGTATGTACCTTAAAGCTACACTAGTGCCAGCAGGTAGCGGCACGATGATCTCTGATCTCACAAACTCCTTGGTGAAATAGTTGTGACATGCGCTGTACGGATCCAATCCGCGGTGAGTGCAAAGCAAAGTTTGTTCCCAAGAGAAAGGTGAGCGGTGAACAGAGAGAAGGAAAGAGAGGAGCCCGCGCAACGCGATGAAGTCGAAGAGGGTGGAACCGTGCTGGACTTTACCGATGACGATGCTGATGGTCCCAATTGACCTTGGGCTTTCTTCGATAATAACTGTTCTTGCACACGCAAGAGAGAAAGAGAGAGAGAGACTAGATTGCTGGTTTGCTGGCTCTACTACAAGCATTATAGATACCCTTGTATACATGTTGAGAGTCCAGATTTGAAAAGAGCAGTATAGTAAAAGAAGGCCATATGTGGCAAATTTGGTAAAGAGGATAGACACAAGGAAGGTAAGAACCAGGTCCTGAAGACGGTGAAGTGACAGTGAAGAAAATGAGAAAATTGATGGTCGGGAAGCCGGCCCGGATTGCAGACTAGCTAATAAGATGAAACTTTGAAACTCGCACCATGCATTAAACGCTTTGTAGTATAGTGTAAGGATGGCTCAGGCGTTGAGCATGAAACCTCTAGTTATTGCTTCTCCTTTCTTTCATTACAAAACCCTGAATTAGAGCACTTACGATCTAGTATCAGTATATCTTTTATCAGTACATTCGCATTCCGGGCCACATGCCCGTCCATTCCTTTTCACTACCTCCCCGTCTTAGTTTCCAGGTTTCTACACCTCTGTCTTTATTGCCTGGCATCATCTCACTTGTCTCCTTTCAATCCTAATTCACCCTCTTTCTGCTTCATAATTAGGTCTCTTTGCAAGTATATAAAGGTACATACAATGCTTGTAGTAGACCAGCCAGTGAGCCAACAGAAGCAGAAATCAAATGGCATTTCTTCCCCTTTCTCTATCTTTCTTTTGTGTGCTAAAGAACTTCTTGACGACATCGAGCGCAAAGTCAAACGGAACCAGCAAATCAGTAGATTCACAACAGTTCGAAGCACGATACACCCTCCGAAGTCTAGTTATCTCTGGGACTCTTTCTACACTCTCTCCCACCCTTTCTACATCTCTCCTCTCGGGAACACTTTGCCTCGCACTCACCGTGGATTGGATCCGTACAATATTAAAGAGTGTCTAAAACTGAGATCAAATAACCAGAAATATTCTAGTCCAGGGCTCGTATGAAGAGAAGAGAAATGAGTTAACCAGGAGTGGCGGCGGCCGAAGGTTTCGCGCCCAACGCTCGTGCCTTCCTTACAGTACAATCCTTAGGATGATTGTGCATGCTGGTACGAAGCTCCATCGCCCATTTGCACGCAGGCCACAGCTAAACCCTGATGGCCTTAATATGCATGTCCGGCCAATGGAGGGCAACAATCAAAAGATACCGATATCTCATGCTCACGACATATTTCTGACCAGTCCAGTAGCGTTGCGGCCTTACTGCATGTGCTTAATAACGGCGTGTGATGGTTTCCTGCTGAGCATGTGCGATCCGTGATGAAGCCAACCCGGATGGCGTGGAAATAGTGCACCTAAGAATAACGGCAGTTGTGATGGCCCGGGATCTGTGAATCGGTTCACAGGAAATTCCGTTCCCCAGTCTTCGTCATCGAAAAGGGTGAAATGGTCGTTTGCACGGCTGTCTTACTGCAAGCCGACATCCGGAGACTGGGTAATCGGCTGATTGCTAATCTGGTATACTGCCGCTGAAAATAATAATTTTTGGTCCCGATCGAGAACAACAGACAACGAACAATGAGTGTGATAACACACTGTATGCTTTTAGAAGGGTCGGAAGCATTCGTTCCCAAAAAAAGATGCTGTAATAATCACGATAACAAGGGTGAGGATCAAGAGAGATACGAGGAAAAGGGTGGTATTCTCGACTCACACATTGTATGCTTTCAGAAGGGTCGGAAGCATCCATTTCCAATAAACGGTGCTGTAAGAATCACGATAACAAGGGCGACGATCAAGGGAGATACGAGGAAAAGGGTGGTATTCTCGAGCCCGTGAATCTAAAGGTGCCATCTTTCGTCCATCTCCGGGCCCATAATTGTGTGCAATGAATAATGAACATAGTTGGTAGTGGTGAACCTTTGGCATGGCAGACGTGACACGAGAGTGCGTCAAGAGATTTATGTGCAGCGTAAGTTTGTGACTGTAGCTCAGTACTCCACCTGATTTCAATCAGTTACAGGACAATCTTCATGCAGCTGCAAGTATACGATATTATCCCATAGACCCAATGTGAAACATGGGTGAACCAAGAGAAGCACCTGATTCCAGGGAAACAAAGCTTCACAGAAATGTGATGACCCGGAATCTGATCATGACATTGAGTGTTCGAAGATTGAGCGTCGCATCACTGAAGCCAGATAGACTGCCTCTGGTCCAATACACCCTTGTGGCAACAGGTATAAGTGGGTATCGGACGGACATTTCCGATATTCCGCCACCTTTAGTCCTTTTGTTCGCATCTGAACACTAGCACAAGAAACTTCACCTGAACGCTGGCCTCTGTGATGATCATAGGATTCCTCGCTATGTCGTCTTCGTTGAGCCCTTGACCTACCTCACCAGATGTAATTCAGAGAGAAAGGCCGCTCTTCTACCCAATTTTAAAGTCATTCAAGCCAGACCTAGCGCAACCATGAATCCGATCTATCGGAGAAGGGAACACTAACCCACCATTCCAATCCCCTCCTCCAAAGACCCTCCCATGGGGTTAGAGTTCTTTAAATGGCAAGTGGAGACAAAGTTTACGTCGATTGCAGTGCGCCACCCCATCGGGTGAGACATTGATTCACGTTCCCCAGAGAACAGAGGTGAATGCTATTTCCTCCCCCACTCCAACTTCCAGAAGCTGATAGATGGCACAGTGTCACTGGCTTTCCGAGGTGGAATACACTCCATTTCCAGGAGAAACAATTGAAGACGGAATTCCCGCCTACGACGACGACTGCAGCTCAACGAAGTGTCGACATACTTATGAACAAGGTGGCTCACGCCGCCATCGTCCTTGCCGGTAAACGTCATATGCAAGACCCTCGTGGCGCGCCGGACTAGGTTGCTGGCACCTTGGGAGGGAGGTTGAGACCAGTCGAGATGAGAATGCTCCCGGGACCGAGAAGTATGATCCATGAGCGGCGTAGTTGTAATGAGCTCTACAATCGAGACGGTCGGATGGATTCTAATAGCTGATGCCCAGAAAAAGAAAAGAATGTTTGGACTCCTTCCTCCGACCACCGGAACTGCTGTGGCGCCTTCTCCGATTATCCCTAGCGCATGTTAATTCGAAAATCGGTCAGGCTCTATAAGAAGACTCAGCCAACTGCTCCTGGAGAGACGTCGACAACAGTCAGCAGCCTTCAAGTATATAAAGCCTCCTCCTTCACTTTTCACACCTCACCCCTTAAGATTTACACACGACACCCACTAAAAGAAACGCAATGCGCACCTCATCGATCTTCGCTATCCTCCTCGCCATTGTCGCTGCTGTGGGTGCCACCCCTGTTAAACGGGAGAGTATGTCCTCCTCCTTACAACCCTTACCCGAGCGAGCCATATTCGATGCTGATTCTAAGAGTGCAGGTGGCGCTTTGATTTCCGGAAAGGCTCACCAAAATGTTGATAGGGCCAATGAGGACAGCGTTCTCGTCGCCTGAGAGGCTCAGCCAGAGGGGGTTCCCCAGCTTTAAGAGTATGCGTTTTCTGTATAGGGTGGGCGGTGGTCATCGATCCAAGTCCAGCCATTTATGGTTCACGGAACTCACCTGGAGATCCTTATAGATAAACCCAAGTCCTTTAGGAAGACGATTGAAGACCACTCACCCTCAACCGTGGTCATGACGAGGGCTTATTCCACCCGCCTCCAGCTCTAATAATTCTGGATTTTCGTGATTCTGATGTTATTTGGTAGTTCATGTATGGTCGTATAGATCGACAAGAAAGAAAAGTTCATAACATTTTGCTTCTCTGCCAAGCCAAAGTGCCAAGGGTGTCAAAGAACCAAGGTGCGGGAGCGCATGAGCGGTGCCCTTTGCTTTTTTGAGAGAAACACAGAGAGAAAATGGCTTTCAATGCTGCTTTCGTAGTGGAGGAAAGCGGGCAGGGGGGAGGGAGTAGGGATAGACCATGGATGTACTAGATCATCGCTTGCCTTGCTTGCTCGGTTGCATGAGCCACGCGTGAGGAACTCCACATTTGGTTTGAACCAATTTCTTTTTCTTCTTTTCTTCAAACGCGGTTGCCAAAACGTTTTTTTTGGAACCGTGGGCGGATGGATTAAAAGAAACTCGAAGCGAACAGGGGAGCACGTTGTGATGGTGGCGCCGTGCTAGCGCCCCCAACCTCAATCTAGATCATCCGCAAGGAAGGAAAGGAGGAAGGAAGGAAAGAAGGAAGGAAGGAGGGAAGGAAAAGTTCCATGCCTCACGAGACGCAGATGGCGGATGACGGATTGTGCGCACCCTTGAATGCTTGTTATTGAGCATTAGAACGCATACTCGCGTGCTTTTTCTCGAGTCGCAAGGAGAAAGGGGGAAGGGGAGGAGGCAACATAAGATTGTTCGATGTAGGGTGCTTTGTAGAATGTACTATTCAACTCTCGCTTAATGGATTCATTCATTCAATATCAGGGACTTCTGCTTATTGGCTTGACCCATGCAGGACCCAATGTGAGGATTGATTTTTGACATAGTGTAAGGATGGCTCGGGCGTTGAGCATGAAACCTCCAGCTATCGCCTCTCCTCTCTTTCATCACAAACCCTGAATTAAAGCACTTTCGTATATCAGTACATTTGCATTCCGGGTCGCATGCCCGTCCATTCCTTAAAACCAGTTTCACTACCTCCCCGTCTTTATTGCCAGGTTTTCACATCTCCGTCAACACCTCTCCACTTTTATTACCTGGCTTCATCCCATCTCACTTGTCTCCTTTCAAACCTAATTCATCCTCTTTCTGCTTCATAACTAGGTCTCTCTGTATATAAGGTACATACAATGCTTGAAGCAGAAATCACACCACATTTCTCTCCCTTTCTCTATCCTTCATTTGTGTGCTAAAGAACTTGATGACATCGAGAGCAAGGAACCAGCAAGCAGTAGATTCGCCACAGTTTAAGCACGGTACACCCTCCTTCGAAGTGGGGCTCCTTCATCTCTCTCTTCCACCTTTCTACCTCTCCTCTCAGGAACACTTTGCCTCACACTCACTGCAGATTGGATCCGTACAATAGATGATCTGGGGGAGGTGCCATAGGCCAGGGCATTAATCCTCCTCGCAATAATTACATAATCTAACATCATGACACGTACCATCTCCACAGAACTTGTAGTTCAAGCTTCACAGCCCAAAAAGAAATAGAGAAAAAAGCATTACAAAGTAACAAAATAGAACTATTGAAGAGGGCAAATTTGAGTGATTCCAATTACGAAAAGTCTTCCTCGTGCACCACCCGGATGTCCAACGGTACCTGTGCGGTCTTCCCATCGCCAAAGGGCGGTTGTACGACAGGCACTTGCAAACCGTTCATCTTCCAGTATATCTCTTTCTTATTACCATTTCATCCCTCAAAGATGGCAGAGAAAAATGCATGCTTGAAATGAGCGTCGTGATGATTTGTTCTGTGCAAACCAACAAATCAATCCTAGCCAGTAGCTACGAAAAATGTACGTACTGATCTCCATCTCCGCGAATTTGAAACCACTGTAAAGCCAAGCCAAAATTTTTTTTGGTCAGCCCGTCAGCCGCACGAAGAATAGCGACCGAGGAGAAGGGATGTGTCCGTACATGCATGCTCGACCACCTCCTAGGAACGTCATCCTGTAAAGGAAAGTTCAAGCATCAGCCCGTGTAACCATGGCAACGACAAAAAAAAAAAACGCATAGCTGACATTGACGCATAAACTCCTGGATATTTAACTCCCCCACGATTCCCAGGAGTGGCTCCCGCAGAGCCTTCCGCACCATCCCCAAACGTCCCGTCAAGTTGTTCTCGATCTTGATTCAAACGAACTCGTTCCCCAGAATCGCTCAACCACCGTTCAGGCCGCCACTCCGAAGCGTCTTCTCCCCAGACCGTTTTGTTGTGATTCGCAGCAAGGATGGAGATGATCACTGTCGTGCCTTCCGGTACGACAACCGAATTCACTTTCTCGCCTGTCGTCGCGGACAGAATCGGATATTGCAACGGAAGAGTCGTAGTCTCCCGTGCCCTATTACAAGGTGGGGAAATGTCAAAGAAAAGAAAAGGTAGAAAGAGAAGAAGCACACACGTCCTGCTAAGAAGCGATGTTGGTGGGTATACTCGCAGGGTCTCGCGAACTACAGCGTCGAGATAAGGCAGAGACATCAAGACATCATACGGAAGCTCGATATCATTCCAGCTCCCGTCCAATGGAATATCACGGGAGGCCGCGTAGTCCAGTTTGGCACGACGTAGCTCATTGCGGATTCGCGCTTGCACTGTTCGTTCGGACGCCAGAATGTAGAGAAGACGAGAAATGGCGATGGTGGACGTTTCAAACCCTGCAAAAATGACGGTGCTACACTGACTCTAGCACCTGTAACAATTTGTGCTGATGAAACAGAAAGACGCACTTCATCTGGCCGAGTAACTCAGCTTCTGTCAATCTCTCGGTAGAATCAGAAGATGCGTTTGCCTTGACTAGATGCACATGATCAATTTGAAGAAGTGACGACGACGAAGAAACGTACGCAAGATTGTCATGATATCCTTCCCTTTCATCCGGTCACCGAGGTTACCCTCGCTTTTGATAGCTTCATTATCAATGGTTTCGGTGGTGGGATTCTCCAGCTCGGCCTTCTTCTCGAAAAATATCTTCCTGCTCGACTTGTCCATAATTTCAACGATCCGGCGTAAATCGCGCAAGGGCTGTACTGGAGACCAATCCACCAACTTATTTCGCCAGTACACAGAGAGATTGCGGACGGCTAAAGGAACGAAGGGGCGTAGAAGAAGTAGCTTCAGCGCAGCTGGACTATTGGTCATCAGGTCGAGGGGGTTACGGGGACACGACCGAGTGGCTTACGCGAGACTCTTAATGGCTTCTGTGAAACTGTGGCTTCGAGTGGGCTCAAGCGCGTTGAACGTGTAACCCAAGCCGGCTTGAGATATGTACTCCAGAGTACCACGTGACATCCAAGGAAGTACGTCAACTTCCTGTGAGTCTAACGGGGAAGGGGGGAAAGGTTAAGTTACTGTATAAGGAAGAGCCAACTCCGCTCACTACCGTCGGTCGGGAGTTGGGAAAGGAGTACGGAACGCATTTTGAAGGCAATGGGCTGAATGACCGGCAACAGTTCCCGCATGTTAGCAAGAGAGAAGACGGGATTGAGCATCTTTCGCTGCTTTCTGTGCTGTTCGCCTTCTCGCAAAACAATTTTCAGTCAGTGAAGAGATTGGGATCTTATCGACACACGCACCAAGAGTCGAAATGAGACCTTCTCCGAATATGAGCTTGTTTCCCCTGTAGCATTATGTTCAACGCAGACCATTTCTCCGAAGGATGTGAGGGCGTACGCGATGAACATATCCGTCTCGGTATATATGTGCTGCTCCTTCACGACAATGTAATGGAGAGCCAGTGGGTCTGAAACGTATAGTTGTTCCTTCTACAGAGAAATGAAAGGGAGGGAAGGGGCGCTCAAGACATGATCCAATGAGGGATCACTCACGCCCAGTAAGGCGTGAATCTTGATCACACCACCGTACTTTCGTACAAGCTGGAGATTGTATTTCAAACCATCCTGGAATATCCTATGATAATTCCCTGTACAACGACTAGCTTGAGTGAGGGGTGGGATTAGTTATTTAGTCAATAGTTACCCTTGAACCAGTGTTCCTTTTCTGGACCCGCCACGGACTTGAGAGGGCTCGGAGACCTCGGCCGGCTTATGAGCTTCCAAAGAAGGAAAGGGAAAACAACAGATAAGAGAATGACGGCGACGGCCATTTATGAAGGCAGATAAGAGACAGGTCACTGACGGGCACTGGGGGAGGGGGGAAACCTTGTGTGCTGCTAGGTTCAGTCAACCGTGAAAGCGGCTTATAATGGGCATCATTACTCGAAGTCAGTCAGTTCTCAGAAAGATCAGAGCCGTTAAATGAAAAGAAATAAAGAAATCGGTCGTATCCGGTTTATTATAATTTACTTATTACATAATATAAGTCTGTAAGGTAAGTTAAGCTCTGCCCCACCCCGCATAACCACCGATCTCTCTCACAGTCTCACAGGACAAGTTCACAGCCTCATCCATCCAAAGGGTTCTATTTCTGATCCCTGATGTAAGTTCCCGTTCTTCGTACCAGTGGAGCTGTGTGGAACAAATCGATCACTGGTTCACAATGACTTGTATGGGTGGGTGTGAGCGGCCTAGATCCTAAGCGCACGCTGTACTACTTTTTTATTTTTAGGTTTCAGACGTTAAATCACCGCTCGCTCGTCAAGCTCGATGATCCATTTCAGCAAACAAAATAACGCATGTTGATTTTATTATTCAGGGTCTGCTGATACATGAAAAAAAGGAGAACCTGTATGCATCAGCCGTGGGTGAAATACACGCAAGACGACCAGGGAACGGATAGTAATGAATCAACATCACAATAAGAAACCCCAAAATACCTACCCACAATCATTATTAATGTCCATCAATTTTTTTATCGCAAAGACACCTTCTCTTCGTCAAAACTTTGCGTCCTTCTCATCCTCCTGTGTGAAAATGTTACTAAATGCAGAAGCCGGGAGAAAAAAGAAAAGAAAAAAGCCGTGGGACGG
Source organism: Multifurca ochricompacta (assembly GCA_022496185.1). Lineage (NCBI taxonomy): Eukaryota > Fungi > Basidiomycota > Agaricomycetes > Russulales > Russulaceae > Multifurca > Multifurca ochricompacta. Next base: position 129,106 of record WTXG01000098.1, read on the forward strand.
GACAGTACGTACAGCATAACCCTTGGGCTCCTCCCCTGCTTGCTCCAGTGTTTTCCGGCCGACGCTACGGTCCACCCGCCAGGCAGTGAACGTGTGGCCTTGCACGAATACCTCCTCGACCTCCTCAAGAGTACACCCGGCGGTCTCGGGGAACATGAAAAAAATGTGGATGAACGCCGCGACGTTGAACGAGCCAAAGATGAAATAAGTCTTGTACGCGATATTGGAGAGACCGGGAGGGACTGCCCACGCAAGCGCAAAGTTGAACAACCAGTTCGATGCCGTAGACAAGGAGACCGCCTTGGCGCGGACGCGCATCGGAAAGATCTCTGCGGGGTAGGTCCACGAGACAGGGCCCATAGTGATAGCAAAGCTAGGAATCAAAATCAGCGTACGAAAAAACTGTTAAGCACGAACGACCAATAGGATTAAGAACTAACCTGCACACGAAGAGGTACGAGCAGACAATGATGCCCTTGGTGGCACTCTCATGGCCACGGATGACCCATACTCGGGACTGGTCGACAACGCCCCAGCCGCCAAAATGACCCTGAAGTCCACCGACTAGGAAGAGGAAGAACGCCATCAATAGTGTACCAACGAGGAGCATAGGCCGTCTTCCCCACTTGTCAATGTACAAGATGGCCGGGATTGTGAACGCCACGTTGAGGACATACTGCACCGAATCAGCGATCAGGTTTCCGCGACGACCTGTCAGGCCAGCGCCCTGAAAAACATAAATTATATAGTACCTGCCATAAATGTGACCGCGTGAAGTTGCCGGATGTGGATAGATAGAGACGTACATCATAATGTTCATGCCAGTGAGCTGAGACCACATCTGAAGGGATGCGCCAAGGGAGACACGATGCAGGACGCCAGGTTTGAGTAGGTCAAGGTATGACTTGGCCCCCTCCGTCCGCTCAAAGTACACTTGCTGTTTGATTTCCTTATATTCGAGTTGGACTAGCTCATCCTTGGGATTTCCCTTTCCATGCAGGTCAGCAAGAACCTCGAGAGCCTCCGCCTCCCTGGGAGAATTAAAGGTTAGATGGGCTGGTGACCCTTGCTCTCGCACCTGAAAACACAAAACACACAACACACCGTTGATGGTCAAGGAGCCACCTGGGGGACTCGGGGAAGACCAGCATGCCAACGGAGAGTACGATGGCCGGAATCATCTGCAGACCCCACGGAATCCGAAAAGACGCGACGCCGTCGATGTAAGAGCAACCAAACTGGATGAAATATTGAATGAGGATGCCCCACGTTATCGACCATTGTTGAAGCGAGACGAGGCGACCGCGGATGGACGGCGCGGTGATTTCAGACTGATAGAGCGGGACGATAGCCGATGCGATACCAACGGATATCCCAGAGATTACTCGGCCGGTGATAAGCATACCGCGGTCCTGAAAAGATAAAGATGGCGAAAGGATGAAGGGAAAAGGATGCGTACGACAGAGGCACATTGCAAGATGGAGCCAATAACCCATATGAGACCCGAAAGTATGATGGTCTTCTTGCGACCGATCCGATCTGCAATGTAACTAACCAACAAGGCACCGCCAAAGGAGCCAGCAGGCATCGCAGCAACGATAGCACCTTGAATGTTTGGGTCCGGCTACGTCCTCACGGCATCAACTTACTGGTATCGAATTAGTATGAGGGTTGGACGTACGTTTCCGAACGTCTTCTTATACGCATCGTTCTGAAGGGGGATCAACAGTGATTCTCAACAGAGTGCCTATGTTGGTACGTACATTCAGAACCCCGGACATGGACGAAATGTCCAGTCCGAAAAGACCTCCGCCAATACATGCAAAGGACCCGACAATGTACTGAATGTATGTTGGTGCCTGCGATTTCTATAGGAAGCGCTGAAAACATACCGGGTTCGAAGCAATAGCAGCATTGTACTGCATAAAAAAAGATAAGGGTAAGAACGAAAGAAATTTAGGGGACAAATGACTGCATACCCCTTTACCCATATTTCTATCAGAGCGCAGTGGCAAGCGTTGAGGGAGGCGTAAAGAACATGAGAACACCCCGTCTCAATCGTTTTAAGGCCAAGGGGGGTGGTTGAATGGTTCTCCCGACTAGTCTTTCTTTCCTCGGATAGGATAGAAACCTCCAAATGCAGAACAACCTTAAGCTAACGCTTGCTCCACGACGGTGATGTCTTGTGACCGTTCAATTCCATACGACGGCCGGCTAGATGTCCTACCCGTCATATCCATTCACCCTGACTGACACTGACGAGACGGGGAAGAGAGGAAATAATTAAACTTATTCAAAAAAAAGAAACTCCACTTCTCCGTGGACAGGCTTGTGAGAGATCAAGGAAACTCGTTGCACAAGTGTGAGATAAGGAGAGAGCACACGGCTAGGTAGAACTAATTGCGGCGCTCCTCTTCCCTCCTTTGGCCTTTGCTGTTCCCACCCGGAATCCCTCGGCCCGCCTGTCGCGATGCAAAACGTGGGTCACGGGTCACAGGACTGTTGTTCATTGGTTCATGTTATTTATTTATTTTTTTGAAATCGAAATTATTTGCACTTCAGGATGTGTCCCACATCGTGCAGCTACTATGGTATAGAGTAGCTATTAGGCAGACAGTGGTAACTATTTGTGAGAAAAATAGCAAAAATGTAAAACCTCACTTGGAGGAAAAGGGTTAAGTAAAGAGTGGGGATAAAAGGATTGAGTGTGGGTTTGGAAAAAAGGGGAAAGTGGCAAACAGTGAATGAGATATCAAAGAATGCGATGTGGGAGGGTAAAGGACCGAATGCGAAATTGCAGACAAAAAATTACCTGATGTTGCCTGCTCAACTCAGTCAGGCTTGCAAGGTTGTAAGGAGGAAGGCAGTGCAGTGAAGGCACAGGAATGTTGGATGAAGAGCAATAAGTCCTCTGCTAGGAACTTATTGGCAAAGATGAGAGGCCAGTCCATGGGGTCGGACTGGGGGAGTAGAGTGATGTGGGAGCAATGCTCGATGCAGATGAGGGAGTGGAGGGGGCAGTCCAAGAGGATGTGAGTAGTGTTCGCTATGGGTAGGTGCAACCTGCCGGGTATGTGGTCAGGGTTAGTGTTGTGACGGCTCCGGCTCGGCCTGAAGCCGCGGCTTAGGCTCGGCTTTTGGCGGCTTAGGCTTTTCAAAACTTAAGCCTGGGCCGTAGCAACAGCTTCCAGCCGGCTTAGGCCCGGCTTAGGCCCAAGCCGCGGCTTTACAGCGTCAAATCAAGTTTTAGCTGCATTTACATTATATCAACACCTGGCCACTGCTTTGGCTTTCTGCCATATTATGTCTCTTATCTAACTCCTGTAACATAAATTATCTTAGTTTAGCTTGTATCAATAACATTGTTTGTAACAGGTGCTTCTATCCTGCACTTGCTATGTAGATAAGATAAGATGTTGAGATCGTGGTGAAACTAAGAGTGAAAATCCAGCAAGAATAGACCTATATTGAACAATTGCTAAAAGCCCACAGCCCCTGTGACGCTTTTGTCGATGTAACGGTTTGTGACGCGTTTGTGACATGATTGTGACGTTTTGTGACGGTTTTTCAACCCGCGCGCGTTCGACTTTGTTTCAAATCAACGTTTTCGGACACTTCTCACTCCGAGTCATGTGACTGGAGCTGATGGATCTTTCTTATCTAATCGCTAAATTCCTCGGACTGACTTGATTGACACTGATTCACTTTTGGAGTGGGTGCAACACCACTTACAATTCCTGCTTCAGTTCCCACTAGAGATTCACATGTATATTTACTATACTACATTCTACTTTACTTACAAGGACACTAGAATACTTGTATTTAAGTAGGACACACTTGTAACACCTGGTGCAGGTGTTCAGCACAATGTGTGTGTCACTAGTGATTGGCAGGGGTAACCCTGGGGTATCCTCGTTGGTACCTGTACCTGTACCCATACCCGTAGTGATGGGTACAGGTAACCTGTGGGTTACCTGTGGGTCACCCGTGAAAATGCGTGCAAGTTCTTTACTTGCATCACGCATTTCGGATAACTGGCCCGGGCCTTCCCGGACCAAGAAGATACACAACGCGTTCATTTGTGGCTGCTTAAGATCCCTCAATGACTCTTGTTTTATGTTCAGAAGATTAAGATAATTCATTATTCTATTGTTATTTTATTATTCTGGTTTCAATTTTATACAAGTGCAACTAAAATCCACCCCAATATACAAAGATGATTAGATAGATGTTATAGAACATTGATGAAAAGCCTGTCAGATAACCACACAGAATGCAAAAATAATTAATGAATGCATAGTTATTGGCAGGGATGACCCCTGGATATTTGTTTTGATACCCAGGTTACCCATAAAATGAAACGCGTGCAAGTTCTTTACTTGCATCGCGCATTTCGGACATCCAGCCCGGGAGATCCCGGTCAAGGAGATACACACTCAGACACAATGCATTCATTTATGGCTACTCAAGATCCCTCAAAGATTCCTATTTTATGTTCATAAGATTAAGATAATTTATTATTCCATTTTTATTTTATTATTCTGCTTTCAATTTTATACGAGCGTGACTGTTCTTTGCATTTCTGCGCATTTCAGGTAAATGGCCCGGGCCATCCCGATCAAGGAGATAAGCACTTGGACACAATGCGTTCATTTATGGCTACTCAAGATTCCTCAAAAATTGTTGTTTTATGTTCAGAAGATTAAAAGGATCTTTTATTTACATTATTATTTTTATTATTCTAGTTTCATTTCATACAAGCGTGACTGTCCTGGTCCCTGGATGCACATTTCTGTGCGTTTAAGTCAACCTTCCTTAATAGGAAGGAGGTCAGACCACCATGCGATGCAATGTAGTCGCTGCCCCATGCAGCTTGTAGATACACGTGGGCCTTGTTTCAATAAAGTAATTTGATAATTAAATTATAGAATAGTCTAAAGTAGTCTAGAGAGTATTTTAGATAGTGCCAGACCGGCAGAATTGGTCATGCGTTAATAAAACAGATGCATCATGATTTTCAAGAATGTAGATCACTGATAACACTTTTATTTTACATCGCACTGTTGATCTGCTTTGATATTTTGTAGGATAACACTAGAATATATTTAAAGCCACCCTGTATCATACATCAGATGAGATCTTGTATTTTTGTGGCTGCAGATGTGTTTTATCTTAGAATTTCTACTGATCTTGTCAATGGATAATCAGCGCCTATACCCGCCAAACCCGCCGCGCGGGTACGGGTTTCCATGGGTTGGGAGCCATATTGTTACGAACCCCGTCCCTTCCGACTTTCTTTCTCCTACCCAACAACGACCCCTCCTTGCCGCCTACTTTACACTATCAGATCATGTCTCCATCATGGGATCCTTCACGTGCCCTGCTCCCTTCTCCGTGACTACCTTTGTCTATGTTTGTGTTACTGTACTTGTGTTTGGACTCTTATCTTATCCCTTATCTTTACGACCGGACACTTACTTAATCCCCTATCAGAAGCCAGGCTTTATGCCCTCCGCTTTCGTATATTCAGGCCCACTTGACTCCGTTATCTTATCTATAGACGCCCATTCGATTATGTATATAAGTCCACTGTAACTACCTTGTAGACTTCAGACTTGACTTATTGAATACATCGGTGTTTGTCTTCAGGACTTCCCCTTGAAACCTTTGACTCGATCGTCTCAGTGCTTCCGGCACCTTCTGCTCAACATTGTCACTCGGGAACAGCCCCGTTGACTTTGACTCATTCATCTTAAACTCCAAGAGGCCTTGTTGACCTCTTATCCGAATATCCATACAACGCTGTCGCACAAGTCGTGCAGAACGTCTCACACCGGACGTAACATCAAGTCGAGTCTCTCACAGTGGCTTCCAGCCGCAGTCAGACCCTCTTCCGAGAAGAGCTCATTGAACGTAGAGACGAGAATAATCTTTCACAGCAAGTACTTGGCTCTGCCGCCTGGAAAGACTTTGAATCCGAGTTTGGATACTACGTCTATCACGACGGAAGATACCAACCGGTAGAATACGACAAAGAGAAAAGAGTTTGGTATTGTATCCGATACTCGGACAGTCGAAACTCTTGGGTTACAACCAGACCTGCCCCACCTGAATTTGGACTAGGCCCGTGGAGAGAAAACCCTCCGGCCATTGTCACGGACTCCGAACCAGAGGAGTACGTAGAAGAACCTAGCGAAGAAGCACTGGTATTAGCGTCGCCTACAGCCCCAGTTGCACCCGAAGTTGTCACGTTCAGAGCCCCTGCTTTGACAACTCCCCAGATCTCTATACAATCCACCAACACCATCACCCCGTTTTACCAAAACATGTCCACCATTGCCGCCCAGCTTCCAGACCCCGCCCCACCAGCCCCAGTGGCAGCACCACCAAACATTCCCCCCCGTCCGGACAATTGTCAGGAGTGCTTCCCCAGACATTCACTGGGGACCGCTCACAGAGCAAAAAATTCATGTTGGAGTTCACCACCTTTAAAAACTTCAACCATGACGTCCCACAGATTGTCAATCCATTTCAACGAGCCAATCTGTTCCTTTCCCTGATTCGGGGGGATGCAGTTGACGACTGGACCATGGAACAGCTGGAGTGGCTGAATGAACAAGTCGAAAGTGGGCGTCGTACCACTAGTGAAGGTCTTTGGGAGACCATCGCTGAGCGGTTTAAAGATGCCTTCACGGATGGGCAGGCCAAGCAGAAGGCAGCTCGGGAGTTAAAGTCCCTTAGAATGGAGAAGGGAGAACTTGACGCATACGTCGCCAAGTTCAGAAGTCTAGCCAACAGGGCCGGCTATGACACGGACGAAGAGGCAACGTTAGACCTCTTTTCACAGGGTTTGCCCAACCCCCTGGTCAAGAATATCATTCAGTTTCATCACCCCCACGACTGGGACACTTGGGTTGACGCTGCTCGGAGACAGCAGCAAGACTACCTTGACTTCCAGACAAGGTTTGGAGTTGACACCAAAAAGGGAAAAACCCGAGACCAGTGGAAGGCAGCGTTTGGAGTGAAGCCCGCGCCACATGGCCAGAGGGATCCAAACGCTATGGATACCTCTGCAGATCGAGCCCGAGCTCGGGCAGCACTTACAGAAGACGAGCGGCAGACACTAATGAAAGAAGGGCGCTGCTTCCGTTGCAGAGCATTGGGACATATGTCCCGGGACTGTCCCAAGAAGGGAGCACGAGTCGCTGTCGCCACGGTGGCACCAGAACACCCTGTTCAGAACAACCCCCCCACCGTGGACAAGCGGTCAAAAGAAGAAAAAGCTCAGGATATATGGGCTAACATGATGAAGGAGAGTGAGGAAGTGCGCGCCATACTAGTAGAAAAGGCGTTTACAAAGAAGGATTTTGTTAGGCTCAAACCCATCGGCCTGGGCACGAGCACTCCATGTTACCTCTGTGTATGCTAGTCGATTCAAATCATTGAAAATACCAGTCCATTTTGAAACTACACAGAGGACGGCCGATCGAGATATTTTAGTGGACTCCGGAGCCACAGACAATTTTATTCACCCACGACTAATCAAAACGATGGGTCTGGGACAGCTGGCGCTTCCCCAGGAAAAGAACATTTGGAACATTGACGGGACGGCCAACCACGCCGGAAAGATCACTCATTACACGGATCTGAAGGTCCAGGTTGGAGAAACCACGAAGAACATTCGTTTCCTGATTACAGACTTGGGAGACGAAGATCTTATCTTAGGATACCCGTGGCTTGCCGCGTTTGAGCCCAAGATCAACTGGGCTGACGCGACAATGGACAAAGAATCATATCCCACTATCATTACGTCCATAGGTTATGACTACGCAGTCAGACATCCGACAATAAAAGCCACGAGTACAGAAGAGGAAGACCCAGGTCACTGTTATGCCACTAAAGCATCAGAGTTAGCCCAAAAGGCAATACAAGGGCAGACAGAAAAGACGTACAGCGACATAGTGCTGAGTGCCTACCATAGGCATTGGAAGGTGTTC